>VXBX01007486.1:444761-474194 GCA_013400415.1 Scytalopus superciliaris
ACAAATGGCCCTGGAAGGCTCCCGTGCTGCAGTGGGAGCGCTGGTTTGGCTACACACAGCGCCCAGCTGTCGCCTTTCCACATCACCTTTATCAGCCTTGCAGCTGGGGGTAACCCAGCTCCTTAACTGGGCTAAGCAAGTCCTAAAAAAAAAAGCTCGATATTTCATTATTACATATATCTCAAGACATTTTACAGCAGACAAATGCAATGCACAGGAAATATGGTAGTGAAGTGCAATAGACCTTCTCATTACTAACCACTCCATTATTATGACACTGGCCTAAACACAAGTGAAGGCCAGTACATACTTCTTTTTTAAATACTAACCAGATACTGATCACCTGAGGATCAGTTTTACTTTCTCTGAATGTACCCTTCTAAATAACAAAAAAGCAGTTTTCAGAGGCATTTGGCAAGACAGCCCCAGGAGAATCAGCATTGTTTTTCCAAAACCATGTTTGTTTGACCTGCCCTTCCCTCTGTTTAGTTTTTTTCCTTCTCTCCAAGACTGATTACAGTTTTTCCACTGTAGGTGCCTGCACTATATTTTTACCCGAGATTTTTTTTCCTGATTTTGTTTGGAGTTGACAGCTGAAACAGGGACAGGCAGAGAGGTTAGATGAGTTACATTACAAGGGTCAGAAAAGCAGGAGCAGAGTGAGGGAGTTTTTCAATGCTTAAAAGCTTCTTGGTTTCTTCTGTTGAGTATGTATTCAGTTCCAACAGTTGCCAAAAGAGGTGTGAGCAGGAACAGTTCAGTCTGTGTTCCAGGTTAATCCCAGAAGCCTGTCTCCTGCACACACAGAACGTTGCAACAAACCCATGACAGACTCCAGGGTAGAGTCCACTTCACCCTCCTGATCACAGCAAGGCACATGACACCAGGATCCTCCAGCTTTCCTAACACTGCCTCCAGTAAAGCCAGGCAAGTCCACAACAGATGTAATATTAACAGAAAGAAGGGATTAACAGGAATGCCAATTTATAAACCACACTTCCCAGGCTTGTTTCACACTAAGCAGAAAATATATGAAAGCCCTCCAGTCTTCAGAAACAAAGTTTGTACTTCCTTTCTGTAAATCCACGCCCTGCACTAAAACTGAAACTCTGCTCACACACCTGCCTCGCAGCCAAGAACAGTGGCCTGATGTTGTTCATACAAGAACAGCATTTTTTCTGAGGTCTGCAGGGTGAATGACCACATTTCTAAGCCTCTCCTCAAAGCACCAGGCACGCTGTCAGTGAATTCTCTTCCCACTCAGGCAGATTCAAACCAGTCGCACCTGTGCAAAACTTCACTAAGAGTTTGCCCAGGTGTCTGCAATAACATTGGAGGTGTGCACAGACACCTGCTAGCCTTTGTTTTTATGAGTAATTATTTCAGCTTGGTTGATGACAAGCTTATGCGGATTCTGCTGTTGATCAAACTTATTCAAAGGTTAGCTGGTTTATGGCTTGTTTTTATAACCCCAGTGCAGTAATGAGCTATTTGACCGGGGACACAGAGAAAGCAAATACAGAAATCTTGTAGCACTCCTGAGGTCTTGTTTCAAAACATGGTTTACAAGGACACTGCATTTAATTCCTGGAAAAAGACAGAACAAAAACGTTGCTCACTATATTCCCAATAAACAAGAGGGATCACCTGTATGATCACCATGCATCATCAGACACTGTCCTAATGTAAAAGCTTGGGAAGTGAAGCAGGTGAAGAGCTGGAGACCCAGCTGTATTTGCTCCAGGGAAACCACAAACAAGCCTTTACTCCTGGGAAGGCTTTTACACAAAGTTTCTGCCCCCTGGGCCTTGCTAAGCAGAAAGTTTATCTGAGAAATCACCTCTCAGATGAGGCAAAACGTCGAGGGGAAAGGCAGTCTTGGAAAATGAACTGCTGCACAGAAACAACGTGTTGGAGCCTAGTGACAGAGTTACATTTACTCTCTGGAAACAACTGACTCACAGGACAAGAAACTCGGGGTTCAATGCATACAGCAAGTGGTAGTTATTTAGAGACAGAGAGAAATAGAGATTGAACTGAGGCTTCTGCTTGATCCTACAGAAGCCCTACCTGTATCTGTAAATACACTGTATCATCCAGTAGCCATATAAGTTTCACAACAAAAGTTACTTCCACGTATCTCATTTCCCTAGTAAAGACATCACTTTGCAGTCTGACAGCCCATAAAACATCCACAAACCACGCAACATCTCTGCTTCCCCTCTTCCCACCGTCGCTCCGGCAGCTCACGCTCGCCACTTGGAACAAGGAAAGAAGACTTTCCAGTCTTCCAGGTGCCCACGCCCTCACCACACGGAGCAGCAAACCCCATTCAGGAGCCCCTGCGCAGCGCGGGGGATCCAGGGGAGATCAGCGATCCGAGAGGGATCCGTGACGCGACTGGGGGGCAATGCGGGCACAGCCAGAGGTGAGTCAGCGTCAGGTGGGGGGTTTTTTCGGAACTCGAGCGTTCCGGAGGCTGTTCCCCATCACCGATCCCTCCCCCGGGTACCGCTGGAGGCCGCGCTCGGCCCGGGGATACCCCGCGGGAATTCGGGGCTGCGGGCGTCCCCCGGCGGCGGCCGCGGGAACTGCACCGGGGGACACACGGGGGACACCCGGGGGAGGGAGGCAGCAGATGGCCCGTGCCCAGACAGTTCTCCTGGAAAAACGAGGCAATTCCTTGTCAGTGCTTCAGAAACAAACAGCCAGGCGACATCGGGAGCGCTGTGACAGGAGACAGCAAAGCCCCGCAGAAGTAAAACACATCGGCACTTGGCTTTTAAGCGCCCAAGGTACAGCCAGAGGTGACAGAAAGTTACAGGGAAGAAAAGTCCCTCTACCAATACCGAGTTATTTTCTCACTCAAATGGAAAAAAACAAAACATGGGGAGGGTGAGTCCACATTCAGACTCATATGCCCAGACAAAATATGCTCATTTCTTTCTAGATACTAATCACCAACAAATTATATTTCGTCATTAACCTATTACTTCAATTTCTCTAAAGCAATTCTCCTTCCACTACATCATGAGGCGTATTTTTTCATTCCCACATTCTCAGCTGTTTGCTTTGAGAAAACCAATAGCAGTATCAGACCTCCAGACACACAACTGGCAATAAACAGCTGGGAAAAACCTAAATCCAAATCCTCTATATTGCAACTGGCAGGTTACTGCTGTAGTTAGAAATAACAAACAAGAATTAATTTAAATTATCCCATCTTAAAATTGGTATCTGCATTTTCTACACATGGCAATAGTGAGAGGAGGAGAGACCAGAAGGAGAGCCCTTACTCTTTAAGAAGGTACAGGGACAGGGCTGTGTGCCCATAGCTTACAACTACTCTAAAAGACACTAACCACACAGCACAGCACCAATTTTGTTTCAGCACAATTTAAGGAGGCACAGAGGAACACAGAATTTGCATCATTACATATGGCTGTTATTCAAGAAATTCTGACACACACCAGCAGTGCCTTCAGCCACACACACATCTCACATATCCAGCTTTGACACGCAGCCAACACTCCCCAGTTTCACATGGATTAGCTGGCTCTGACCAGCTAACTGGCAGCCTGCTACACTGCATCACAGTGGGTGTATAAAGCAGACAGAGTAATTCCTATTGAGCTTATAATTGATTTTCTTTTTCAAAGAAGAAAAAAAATAAGTATACCTTCAGCAGGCCCGTAGCAGTCCTTCATTGGCCAAAATCTGTGCAGCTGGAAGCATCACCCCAGGACAGCAGAAACAGCTATCTAATATATACAAGGCTGTTACAACACTGCAAGCCAATGAGAAGAGTCAGTGACCAAACACACAACCATGCTTCAGCCTTTTTGTTCACAAGTAACAACGCTCAAGCATTTCAAAACCAGGTTTCAGGTGGGAGAGATTTCTCCCCACACACCTGATGTGGGGCACAGTGCTGATGCTTTTGTTTTGACCAAGTATTTCTTCGGGTGCTCTTAAGTGGTGAAAAGACTTGCAGCTGCACCCAATTTCTGCTATAATGACCAGAACTACTGCAGAGCACCTGGGACATTTGGCCCATTCCACCATATCCCTTGTTACACTAATACCTCAGCAGGGGATAGACTGTTCCTTCCCCCAGATAATTCCCATATTCCTGAAGTACAGATCAAGCCTGGCAGGTTTTTCTTCCCCCTGGAAGAGAAGTCCCTAATAACCTGCCTAAAACACAATGCCCTTCTGCTTGGTATGTAGTGACCTCTGTAAGACAAGTACTAACCCAACCTCGCTCTTCAATTGCCAAGGAAACCCAGAGATAAAGGAAGCTGCACCAAAAAAAGGTGCCTCTCTTTCTCCCCAGGCTGTTCCCCAGCTCCTGCTGATGACAGACTATGCCTTGGGAACAGTCATCCTTGCAGGAGAGATTCCTCACAAGTTAAAAGCTTCTCACACAGCTTCCCACAGAGACCAGAATAAGTTCCTTCCCACAAAGAGGTTAGCAAGCACAATGAGCAATCCGGGAAGAGAGACATGATACTGGATTAGCAGAGTGATATACATTGGTTCCTATCTTCTCAGGACTTCTTGTTACGTCAGCTTCTTAAATGAAGACTTCCCACCTCCTCAAGACTGCCTATGGTTCTCTCCTCAACCAAAAGTACCATTCATTTTGTTTTCTCAGAGTCTAATGTCCCAGGAGTCAACCCAGCAAAAATGACAAATAGCCCACTAAGTCCCCAAAAATGTCAAGCATCCCACATGACAAGTTCAGCAGGTTCCCCATACCATTTCCACAGGTCCTTCCATCTGGGACTTGATTCCAAACCAACTGAAATCACAAGGACCAAGCCTTGTGATACATGGCCCTAGCACTTACTCCATTTCTTCTGAGCAACAAGTACGTTTCATTACTGGCACCATCCACTTCATATCTTATTTCCTATCACTGCCCAAAGGGAAAAAGTTCCAGCTGTCTTGAAGTAGACTGCTACCTCAAAGACAAGCAAAGCCAGTAAGAATTCAGAACTAAAAAAAGAATCTGCCCTCAGCAATACACACCTTCGGAAGTTGTTATAGGAGTTAATTTTATTACTAGACTTCCTGGCTACAGATCAATCTATCAAAGAGATTGATAAAACCCCCATTTGTAATCATGCTTTACATGAGAATGAGCTACTACTAAGAACAAGGAATCTCTCCAGTGCTAAGTGGGGAATAGATTTAAACACTCAAGGCCCCACACAGACAAACCTGTGTAAATACAAATACTAGACATATTCCTTAAGATGAAACAAAGTATTCCTTAGCACAGATAAGAAAAATAACTCATCCCAACAGAAAATACTGGTAAGGTAAATCAGCAAGAAAACAAGCCCTCATCTATTCTAACAATCACAAACGCACCTTATACAAGGGAAGATCTGACAGGGTTTAGGCACTCAGAAGCATCACACCACACTTGGCTGGAGAGACAGTTAAATCCCACACTAATTTGCATGTATTGCATTTTCTTCACCAGCTACTGAAACATCACAATAGTTATTCACCGTGTATGCAAAGCAGTGATGAACCCTTCGCAGCAATGTTCATGTGGGGCTCCATTCCAGCACAGTTCTGTGTTTTCCAAACCACAACAACCTAATGATCAGGAAACAAGCACCAGCTATACAAAGGTTTTACTGTAAGAATTGTATCAATAAAGTCTTGGACAGGTTTCTACAGAGCCCACGTGCTGCAATGTAGGCATAAAACCTATCAGACAATCTCAGATTGCTTGAGAAGATAGAGGATATCAGCAGCACATGGCCTGCATGAGGATCCCAGGCAAACACTGAGATTCACAGACACAGTGTCAATTGCAGGGGAAAATATAACTTGCTACACTGTCACTCTGTTCTTTCATTACCTTCATGTGAACCATTCTTGAAAGCAAAGCCAATCAGAGTACTTTTATTATTTCTAAGTATATAAACATACTAGTTTAGATGTTATCACATTTCAGAAGAAGTGACTGCTGTATTTTAAATGTGGGAGAAACCTAATGTCTGGAGATAAAACCCATCAATGAGATGAGGTTGTTCTCATGCAAGGAAGTTTCCTGTGTTAAGTGTAGCATGAGGTTGGTCTGCATTAACTGTATTCATTAAATCTGAAGGACAAATCACTAAATCTTTACACCTCCAGTCCAAGCAGTCACCTCCCATCTTTACCTCTGAGAGGACACAGAAATTAGATCCTCAAGTGGTGCTTCCAGGTATTGCTTAAAACTATTTCCATCATCCCAAAGTTGAGCAACATTTTACATCTTCCTCTTATGGTGGAAGGAAAGATGGCATCCATTATTCATGTTTTCTGAGTGCAACCCAGTGTTAGAAAGCCCTTTGTAGATAGCCTATGTAGATATAGCCCTTACTGTATACCAGGGACTCCAAGCTATTTACATGAGGGGGCATGTGCTTCTAAGAAGTGCAGAAAGGGGACATCAAAATACACGGCATTTGCACAAATTGCCTATTTACATTCACAGGTCTAGAGGTCAACTGAAAACACCGAGATTCCAAGATGGCAAGTCTACTGAGGACAGACATTCCTACACACTGTTCTGGTAGGAGCTGACGTTGTTACTACAGCAACAGCATGTCCAGCCCTGCACAACCTCTGGCTGGCTGGTGTGTGTACCTGATACACTCTCCCCTTCCTTGGAAGTGTGACACAACTGCAAGTCCACTTCTCCAGTTACCTGATATCCAGGATATAACCACAGAAAACCAAGCCTTGATAAATTTGTGGTATTTGAAAGAGAAGGAAAAGCAAAAACATACCTGCACCCACTAGGATGTCTTTGTGCCTCTGGAACCTGCTTATAAGCCATCCCTTCTGAGCAGTCTGAAAGTCTATCACCTCAAAGCTCTCTATTGCTCTTCAATCACATAAGCATATTAGAAAACCTCCCCAATTCTGAGTTTGGGTTTGCTGTTATTAGTAGGAGTGCAGTTAAAAGGAGCACAAGGAAAGGAGTGACAATGTTAAGTAAAACAGACAACCCATATTCAGGCTGACAGGCTTATGTATTATGCTCAGCTACTTTTATGTTAGACATTTTAACATTTATGAGGTATACACATCCTTTCTCCTGTCATTCAGCTAGGGTGCTATGAATCCCACTTGCTCATAACAGGTAGATCTAGGCTGCTAAATTAAAAAAAGAAGAAAATAAAAAGACAAAATAAGAGCAGCTGCCTTCTCAGAATGAAACTAAATCACCTCATACCACCTTTAAAACCAAATGCTATCAACTGACTTCAGAAGTACAGTTCCTCAAGACATCCACTTTGAAGAAAAACATCTGTAAAAACTTAGTACATGCACTAGGGAAGTTGTCTGATGAGATGAAAAAGGAGAAATATATTGACAATAAAGAGCACACAAAATTTGCATGTGATTCAAATGCACAAAGTAAACCAAATTAATTTTTAAAAAATCATGAAGGCTTCGGGACAGAGCTACCTATCAGATGGCAGCACTTTAAAAGACAAGAGATAAGAGAGCTTAGGAAGCACCACCTGGGGTTTGGGGAGTGAAATATTGAATGATTGATGGAGAAATCAAAGAAGAAAAGGCAAGGAGGAAAACAGCCGCCGGGCTGGGTGACAAACCCTCGGAGGTGCAGAGTGCATCTGTGAGTCATCAGCATTTAACAGAAGCTGAAGCCATGTGAACGCCTGGAAAAGGGCACAGGGAGACAAGAGCAAGGCAAGGTCAGATTGTGGGAGGAGGAGGAGGAAACGCCGGATCGGGAGGTGGGGAAGAGTACCAAGGAAGAAAGAACAACAATTTATTAGAAGCAGCAGGGACTGGGCAGAGAGGTTGTGGAGAACAAAAATAAAACAGGGGTCTGCAAACATTTCAGTGGCATAAATAACATGGAATAGAGAGAAGCACCCAAAATTACCTTGGACAGGAGAGGTGGTACAACCTCATGTTGTAAGGGGAACTAGATTTGGCTCAGAGCTGGAACAAAGAGAAAAAGTGGGATAGGACATAAAGGTCCAACAGATAGCAGTCCAACCTACATTTCCATATGGGACACGTAGGTCATTAAGGGAAAAGCCCACGGCAACAGCAAAGAGTAACGGGCCCAGAGTCCTCTGGTTATACGGGATTTCATGGTGCCCTGTAGGCAACAGAGACAGAAAAGCAGGATTTTAAGTAAAGAATAAATCCCTCTGGAAAGCCAGCATGGAAAACTGACACTGACACAAGGAGGAAAAATCCTCACAGCATATGTGATGCCAGCTGCTGCTGGAAATAAGCTTATGAAAAAGGAGTATATTCATCCAAATAAAAATACAAGCAAACTAGAGCAAAGCTTCTCAGAGGCTACCAGTGACAGAATTTATAACAAAAGCAAAATTTATCTTAATTTGGCAAACTGCAATGATGTCAGGTAGTCTAAAATATAGCACTGGAAGGGGAAAAAACCCCACAGGCCAGACATACAGAGATCCAAACCACAGTGAATCTCAGTTTTCAGAGCCTTCAGGGCAGATTTCTCATTTTCTGTGTATTTTGCAAGTACAGCTAGATGGCTTATCAGCTTCCTGAGACTAACAGGATCAATATGCAAATCAGGACACTTAATAAGGATAACAAAATTACGACAGCCAAAACAATCAAATTTATGCAGTGCAGACAGGCTAAACAGCACAAATGCTACCAATGAAACTCTTGCAAGGGGAAACATTTACCCAGTGAGAGTGGCCAGCAAAAGCCAGAAACCTTCTATTTAAATTTAAAAAAAAACCAAACAAATAAACAAAATTACCTCACCTAAAATATCTTTATATTCTGAAAAAAATAGCTTTTCTGTTCCTAGAGAAAGCACATTATAAAAAATTATTCAGGTGCACAAAAGGCCATGCTCCATCACATACATCATAAGGGACAGCCTTTGGCACCAGAATGCATAAAAACACATTCCAAAATTTAAATTGAAAGCGAAATGTATAAGGGATATAAAAACAGAAAGCAAAACAAAAGAATCAGAAACAAAACGGCCCTCACACTCACCACCTCCAGTGAAACACCAGCTGTCCAGGCTCACTGGCTCCAGCCACCCCACGCTGGCTCGGTCTGTGTCCTCCTTGGATCTCCCCCTCACCACCAAGGCCATCTGAACTCACTGCCTGATCTGAACCTTATTTCACACAGGACAGAGGTCTCAGAAACATCAGTCTCCTCCATTTTAGTGAAAACTGGAACCAAGAGTGAAGAGGTGCCCTGCCAACAGTCCCACTACACACAGTGCTTTGACCTGTCCCATCAGACACGAGACTGACACTAAACGAGCACAAATCCTCAGAACTGGCCCAGCCCAGGGAAGAAAAAGCAATTACACCCCCCAAGACATCAATCTGTGGGAAACATCTCTTCCAGAACTGCTTGGATTTTTAAGCTCCCCTATTCCAATCCCCAAAAGCAGCATTTCTCAGGATAAAAAAGAAGCTGCTAGATCGATCTCCTACCAAAAATGAGTAACGACTTCAGCTCTAGCAGGGCTGCTCGCTTCCTCTGCAGCAGGGGCTGCTCCCCCTCCTCTTTTGCCCCTCTCACAAGCCATCTGACATTTTTTAATTGCAAGAGGTCACGAACCCCTGAAATCTCCTCATTGTTTTGAGGAAACCAGTTCCACATTGGTAGTAGAAAAAACTACAAAGCTCTTTTATTTCTGCCCCCCCCTCCTTAATGCAGAAGGTAAACGCCACACATCTCCACACTCAAGAATATCCAGAGGGTTCCCATGAACAACAAATGTTGCTTGTTATTAACTAACATCAATTAGATTTCCAGGGAAATAGATGACTATAAAAGAAAACATAAAAGGAAGGAAAAGCCAGCCTTAAATCTAAACATTGTTGTGGCAGTGATCATTGGTCAGAAGCAGTTTCAGATGCATTGAAACAGTTTGTGTTTGTTGTGCTTCTTGATTAGCTTATGTCTAAAGGGGCAGGGGGGATAGTCATATAGAAGCTTTTTGCTATAAATAAATCACAAAAAGTATTTTTAACTCTGCATCCTTTGATTTAAACTATGCACTGGCAAGCTGTCCCTAACCCAGACACGAGGATTTCTTGCTTCTTAGGGAAACCTTCCTATTTAGGCACCTAAAACATATGCAGGATCAAACTGAGCCTCTGCAGTGCCAGCACAGACTGAGCCAACTCACAAAGTCTGCTGTTGCTTGCACATGGAGAAATCACTCACTCCGCTTCCAAAGATGCAACACCACAAGTGGCTTTTCCAAGGAAGGCAGAAATAGCCTGCCTGAGTCATTTTTAGGTATCACTGCAGTGACATGTACCAACCCCACAACAGACCCATGGCTGGCGGGGGCGTGTTGTAGCTCTTGTTTAGAGGAGAACAGCTGCTGGGGAGCCTGGATCCCACAGCTCTCCTGGCAATTCCTGCTGCCAAGGCACAACATGTGTGAAGCCAGCTCAACACAAAGACAGGACAGTATGCAGAAAGAAGAAAACTCGGAAAAAATAACTATTCAGCAATGAGTTAGGTCAACTTCAAAGTCAAAAAGGGAGGCAAGAACTTAAAACCCCTTTATTTACCCATTTTTTTTTTTTACCTTTTTCTACTCATGCATCACCTATAAACAAGATAGTAACATACTGAATCATCTGTAAACTAACGCAATACAGGCATCTCAGATATCCAAATGCTAAAATTATACTGAAACATAGTATTTAGGGCTGTAACAGGCATATTCTTTCCACAAGGGCACTCATGACAGATCCATCACATTTTATTAATAAAACATTGCAAAACATCCTTTTCATCCATCACATGGGTAAAAGTCAGTTGCAATTAAGAGACTCATCATTTGTATTCATGGAAGCTACATGCTTAAAGGCTTCAGGATTAATTCCAGTGCATTACTTCAGATCCTTGAATGTCACAGACATCAACACCCAGAAGAACCCCCCCCCCTCCATCAACCAGCTTCTCAAATGAGGGGTAAGTTTGACATAATCAAAACAGAATACTAAAGGCACTTACAACTGCACTGTTACCATGGCACAGATAAATTTACACATTTTATGCAAAACCCTTTGCATGGACACAAATTGACAGACACACATCATCACACTGACTCTGGTAAAGAGAAGGCTCCAGTGCCTAAAGAGGGCTACAAGAGAGCTGGAGAGGGACTTTTGACAAGGTCATGGAGCAACAGGGCAAGGGGGAATGGCTGCAAACTGACAGAGGTCAGGGTTAGATTAGATACAAGGGATAAATCCTTGTGAGGGTGGTGGGGCCCTGGCACAGGTTGCCCAGAGAAGCTGTGGCTGCCCCATCCCTGGAAGTGTCCAAAGCCAGGCTGGATGAGGGTTGGAGTAATCTGGTCTAGTGGAAGGTGTCCCTGCCATGGCAAGGGGTTGGAACAAGAGGATCTTTAAGGTCCCTTCCAACCCAAACCATTCCATAATTTCACTTAATGCAGCACACACAGCACCCCACAACAGCTACAAGGTCGGTACTTCACCCAGTAATACATTAAATACGCCTGGAGATTAGTATTCATAATTAGTATGTGATTACAATATTTAGGGCCAGGTTTTGGCAGGCACCCAAGCACAAGCCTGGTTATTAACCACCCTGGCCCCATGTGGTGCATTGTCGGAGCACTCCAGGCCAGCACTCCCCCCAACACTATCCCTCTGCACAACCAAATCATGCCTGAAATCCACCCACCACCTCTGGAAATAACCTGTGTGAAGCAGCGTGGGACTCTCTCCCATATCCTCACTTTCAGAGCTCGATAAAACTCAAGTAAAATCAGGAATCAACTTAAATTACTTAATTTTTGCTGTTGGAGAGCCTAACTAGGCAGACTGGGGAGTTTAGAGTTCATTATTCTCTTTTACTCCCTTATGCAATTTAATTACTTATCCTCTTACAGTCTCAGAGACCACAAGACAAGCACTATGCCTGTGAGAAAAGGTTAACAGACTAATTATTTCACTTAAAATGGGAAAAAATGGCTTCTGGGGAAAACCAGAGGAAACACAAGGAGCCCTGCACTTTTCAGGCTCATGGCTGGTGCTTTCTCAGTTGTATTTTGAGAATTTGTACCCTTTCTACTACACTGGCCTTGTGACTCTTCACAAGTAGCTGCCCCACCCAGGGTGTGGGGACACAAGCTTAGACTATATTCAATAAATTAAAACAAACAAATACAAAAAGGAACAAACCAAAACATATAGACTGGGAAGGTGGGAGTACTTCACTAGGTCACTTCTTTCAGAGGAAAGCTGAAGCTTTCCCCAAGTACATGTTGCCAGCACTTCGAGTCTAATATTTCTATTTATCTCTACGAAAAATCTGTGGACATCACACGCAGAGGTTAAGCCCCAAGGAAACCATGCAAGTTCAGTGAGCAATTCAGAACACATCCGTAGTGCTTCACCAGCAATTAAATACCATCCACAAGTTGGATTTACCAAATCTCTTACTCATAAGAGTAGAAGGAACATTGACGCAATCAAATTGAGAAAAATACTGGTCTAACCAAGCTGATATTTTTGTAAAATCAGATAGAGGATACATAAAAAATAATAAAGTGTTATGGTCACTTAATAACATCCTACTACTGGTAAGGGTTGTATTTATGAATCAGTACATTTTCATTAAAAAATGTTCTATTTCATAGCAGATCCTTCCTCCAAAATGACCTCAAAAAAGTTCTGAAACAAAATCCTCACCAAAATGCTCTCAGCTTTGGGTCCTCATCCTGCATAACTATCCCTTCACGAATGCCCTCATTAGATGATGCACCGATTTAAAAGGACTGGCATCTTATGTAAATGGATGTCATTGCTTTTAATTGCAGCCATAATTATGGGAGTGCCTCACAACTGAGTAAGGCCACATTAAGCAAACTTACTGGAAACTTCGCAAACTGCTCCGCAACACCTTGGACGAGCACCAGAAATCTCACAACGGGTATTTATTCAGTCCCATCTTCAGCTCTCTGCAGAGCACTACAAAATCAACTGACCCTATCTATGTAAGATCACTCCAAGTTGTACTTAGTTTAAGTATGTTTTTGCCTCATATGAACTAGTTTCTCTTTGACATTAATCAATATAAATATTTAATTCAGAATTAGTGTCTTTAAAGATTTAAAAATCTTAAAGAATCTTCAAGTTTCTTCACTATTAACATCTTTTTTTTTCCCCTCCTCACACTCCAGAGAGTCACACAAGCACCATGGGACCTGCTACAGAACCAACAACGAGCCAGGCTATGAGGTGTTGACAAGGAGGAGAGGGCAGTATCCACTTCAGCAGCTCCCCTGGCACAGCCAACAACTCCCTGCTCAGGGGAGATGCCAGTGCAAGCATTGTACAAATGACCCAAGGAACAGTGGAGGGGTTTTGGTCCACCCATGGGTAAGTGATGACCCACCACTGCGTTTCTGTCATGACATCTACACACATTTCAACTGCTCAGTTGGAGTCTTCCCTCTTAGTCCAGGTGGTTTTTAAACACAACTTTACTGCAATCCATTTCCACGCCCTGGGCTGTAGTCAGGCATGGACGGAGCAGGCATTGCCTGCTATAAGGTCGGCAGAATCAAAGTGATGGCTGTAAACAAGAGCAATTCTCTGACTCACCGTGGCCACTGTACACCCAGTGACACCCAGATTTCTGCGGCACCAGGGAGCTCAGGGTGCCAGGCCAAGGCCCCCCGGGCCCGTTAACAGACCCCAGTGCAACATCCCTCTCCATCCCCCACCTCCACGTCTGCCTCTCCATCCCGCCCCATGGCAGCAGGAGTGCCCAGGAAGGTACAGCACCATCTTCCAGTCCGTGTAATACAGTTTTCTTAGAAAGTGGAAACAAAACACCCAAATGTAACCATGATTGAGCCCGTGTTCAAAACTTTAGGTACACTTGCGTCACAGCTGTCATCCCACATTACACAAAGTGCCTCGCAAACACACCAGACCTCAGTCCCCGGGGAGAGTCAGCCCTTCCCAAGGAAGGCCTCAACGCACCAGCAGCCAAATCTCACGAAGCAAGATAAAAAAAGATGCAGATTACGCGTTTTTATGGTGTTGCCTCGAGGAATAAGGGAAGAAGAACTAACCAGTTGGATCAGTATTCGCCAAAGCACTGGTTTTGCACCTTTCCTCAGCCAATGGAGGGCACCAAGGTCTGGACGAGCTCGATGTAATCCCGCCTTCCCACAGACAGTTAAAAAACCCCATCACAGCCAAGCGATCTCCAAGAATAACTCGGGAAGCAAACAGCCACTGCTACACTACGACTCCCTCCCTGCACGCCACATCTCCCAAACCTTCCTCCGCCTTGGGCCGTTCCAGCCGAAGCCGCGCGCCCCGCTTCCCACCGCCCGAGCCTCCGCGATGCCGGGCACCCTCATACCCCGGCGGCGGGGGAAGGGGAAATTCCCACCGGGACGGGGTCCGAGGAAACGCGACCTTCCCCCTGCGGCGGGGAGGCGGGGGGTGTGCAGGGCACAAGCGCCCCGCGCAGGGAGGGGGGTCCGCGGGGGTCCTACCTCGGCAGCGCCGGCCCTGCGGGCAGCGGCCGCGGCGGCGGCAGCCCCACATCGGCGGCTTCGCCTCGGCTCCGGCCGGGGGTGGGACGGGACGGGGGAGCCCAGCCGAGGGTGCCGGCGGAGNAGTAGACGGGGGAGGTGGAGCAGCTGTAGCCATCTTGCAGACCTGGGTGTGAGCGCAGCCGGCCGGGTAGAAGGCAGGGATCAACAGGGTGTTTGGTCACCAACAATCCCTCAGCCGGGCTCGGGCAGAGCTGTGCGGCTTCCCCACAGAGCCGCAGGGGACCCCCGCATGACCCAGAACACAGCCCACCTCGGGGAAGGGGAGGAAACAAGGCAGGGCTGGGATCCAAATCCCAGCGAGCCCAAGCGGTCCCAGGTGAAGCCAATCAGGGCAATTAGACACTCTGCACGCGCCCGGGGCACAGACACCCCATTTGCTTTGGGATGGAGTTTTTCCCCGTCCTTGCCTTACAGCATCCCTGAGGACAATTTGGCACCTTGAGCGTAGTGTCAACAATCCTCTAAGTTCCTTATGCCAGCCTTGGGGTGATACTGAAGTGTGTTGTTTCGTTCAGGTTGGGGCAGGTTATCTTTGTGGTTGCCTTTCTCAACAGCTTTGTAGTTTCATTAGGCTGCCCGTCTGAGACAGGCATGAACAAATGGGTGTGCTTAGAAGCTTCAGAGCTGTTATCTCATCATACTGTAAGCATGTCCTGCACTGGGGTGAGGAGCTGGAGAGGCAGCACTGTGCTCAGGAGAGAGCTGTTATCTGCCCTTCTGTGCCTTTGGCCTGCAGAGATAGGCAAACAAGTTTTGGGAGGGGGAAACACCACTGCAGATGAAAGGGAGGCCAAACAGAAAATGAAGGAAGATTAAGGAAGCATCAGTCTAAAGCCACTTACTAGTGAAAAATCAGAATAATTCCCCTTTAAAATGAAAATAAGCAACTGAGTTGAGATTTTGTTTGATTTTGTTTTTGCTTAAAACTCACATGCAAATTTTCTTTACCTTGGCAGGATGGTCTTTTCATCTACCTACACAACTCAGTCCTGCTTTCCAAGCTGTCTCCAAGTGATATCCAGTCTAAGTTTGCTGTCTGGGCAGCTGGTTTCAGACCCCCACTGATATAATAAACATGTTAACTACTCTGGCTCTGCCTGGTTATTGTCTGATGCTTTAAAACTTTGGTTGATGAAGTACAACATCTTAACTGAGTATAGAAATTAAGCCACATGAAAGAAAGGGTGGTTTGTTGGTTGGTGGGGTTTTTTTAAAACAGAGAATATTGCATGCTTCTCTCCAGATGATGATGCCTTCTGCTATGAGGAAGGCTGAGTTCAGTGTGATGCTCAGTATCGCTTCCTTCAAGTGTCTGGTGACTCAGAGCGAGGGTTGAGTTACTTTGGACTGAGAGACCAAGCCTCTACCCCTTCTCCAATCTCACATTGCAACAACCACCCAGGGAATCTGATTTTTTAGGAACTAAGGGTGAATATGGGAAAAAAAGTGTTTCACTGTTCATGCAAGGCTAAGGAAAAACCTTCTTGTCTTTTGGGAAACCATCAAGTAAAACCCAGCTCTTTGTACAGCCCCCAGAGCTCAACAGCTTCTCAAGGTGCCATAGTGCAGGTGTCAGGCTCTGTAGAGGTGAAAGTTATCTGTGTCCACCCTCTGGACAATACGTAATCCCTCTTAACTCCCTATGGTTTCATCTGAAGTATTAATGCTTTGTTTGCTTTATCTTCTTAAGAAGCTCAAGTGACTTTATGTAACTGGGGCCTTTTCTGCATTAGCAATCTTTGTTCGTCGTGGTTAACAGCGTGAAGGAGGGGGATGATGTGGTGATGTACAATAGCCACCCTGTCTCTCCTGCTCTTCTTTGTCGCTGGCACAGATAGCATAGCGCAGAACTTGATATAGTTAACTCTGGTTTTGATCTGACTCCTTCCAGCTTGGAGCCACTGAAGCTGTTTGAGAGTTCCTCTGAAAGAAATAACCTGCGATTCTGAGCCCTGGGGTAGGGGAGAGGCCCTTGGTCTCAACTGCTCTCTCCTTGAAACATCTTTTAGTCTGGGTTTCTGGGCTTATCTTATAATCTTATCCCCATGTTCTCTTAAAAAAAAAAAAAAGAAAGAAAGAAAGAGAGTTTTTGCAGTTGGTGTAAAGCAGCAGGTAGTGAGGGAGGGCCAGAAACTGAGCTTAAGAGGGCTAGACAGTGCAGCAGTTCATCCTCCTAGCCTTAAAAATTAAGGAAATCCAACAAAACCATGCAGCAGTTCATCCTCCTAGCCTTAAAAATTAAGGAAATCCAACAAAACCACCCAGCTTGGTGTTGGTAAAAAGGTTCGCAGTGCCCCCCTCTCCTGCTGGCCAGAGAGATGTAGCTCAGTATCAGCCAGAAACTTCCACTCCTCTTGGCAGAACAAAAGGTCCCCAGTCCCAGTTGCAAATGCTGTTCGTAACCCAGCACAGGCTGGTGGGCAGGGCCTTGCTGGGGATCAAACAGCCTTGGGGGTTTTCTTGGTGGTTTTTGTCTTCTTCTTAGCCATGTTTATCCTTTTTCACAGCTTTTTTGTATGGGAAGGCACACCTTAGGCTTTCCTTGGCATGGTACAGCAGCTGTGCTCCCAGAAGGGCTGTTCTGCAGGATCCTGACTGTGCAGAGGACTCAAGTGTTCTTAGAAGCAAATACCAGTACAGGTATTAATAGCAAGAATTGCTAGAAGTCTTGGGTTTTGCTCAAGTTCTGCGCAGGCAGCCACTGATAAGGTTGTTGATATTTTGTCCAAACTGGGGAGGTCTAGTTATTTTGGCAAGTGGAATAGGAACAGATTCACGAGGGGGGGAAAAAAAGTCTGATAATTTATTTGCCTTTAGGAGAACTCAGCAGGAGAGAAGAACATTCAAGGTAAATACTCACAGTTTCTGCCTGGGATGTCTGATCCTAGCTCGTGCTCGGACAGACTGAGCAAGCTGGGTCATCCGTTCGGAAAATGTTCGACTTAGCCCTGTGCCCTTCTCAAAAATAGTTAAATTGGAAACATTTCCACATTTGCAGACTTTGGAAAATCTTCTGCCCTAAATGTGGCTTTGTGGTTTCAAAGAACTGAGGAAAAGGCCACAGAAATACAGTTTGCCTTTGGCTGCTTGGCAAGGAAAAGCATCTGGTTGGGCTTACCAGAAGAACTTGGCTGTGGCCAAGTCTGGTATTTTCACAGGTTAATTTATCCTGCTTTAGTGTGAGCCAAGAATTTTTACCTTTGGATGACAATAACTTAAAGAGGAGTGAATCAATTGGATTTTTGTAACTATTTTAGCTAAGCTGTGGTCAAGTTCCTCAGCTTCATTGGAAGGTTTAAGCTGTTGGGTCCTTTGTTAAATTTCTTGGAAACTGAGCAAATGCAGGACTGCATTGCAATCAGTTGAGCCAGACAACACAAGTCTTTATTAAAGATATTTTTGCAATCTTTAGCCAAGTAAAAAGATAAAAGAAGAAACTAATTGATGAACTGTCAAGCAAAAGTTAATACAATTATTCATGTAATCACTATTCATGCTGTACCTTGTTTTTTCTTTCTCTGAGCTATTTTTTATGTCCAGACTATAAGATCTTAAAAAATCAGTTGTATCCTTGTCCCAAAGCATAGGGGCATGTCAAGGTATCCCGACCCTGGAGACTTCTGATGTTTGGGAAGCATCATCTCCAGTCTGATCAGACCCTGAGAGCTTTGCCTGGCCTTTCTCAGGCTCTTTGGGAAAGGGGAATCTTGTTATGTGCATTGCTGGAGTGTTTGTCGGGCTATTTTTATGCTGCTTGTTTTTTGTACGTGCAGCTGTAGTCAAGTGCTGCTTCTTGATCCCAGACAACTGAGATTTTCCGTAACCTTTGACTAAGAAAAAAATGTATCTTTAATCACAGCTCCCCTTCACAACAGGCAGCATGTAAGAAGATTATATAAATATTTTATTAAGCACATTTTTTGGCAAATTGCTTGCATTGGTGTTGCATTTCTTTCCACTGGTGTCTGTGTAGTAGAGGAAATAAATGGCATGCTTGGACCATAATAGAAATTAATACTCTGATGTGCTTTTCTTTTATCTCACTTGGGGATTCCTCATCAATTAACTGCCTTGTTATTTTACATCTGACATTGATTTATCCACCGAGAACCCTGACAAGGACATTCTAAAGATGAATCCCCTTATTCTGGGTTATTGGTAGGTATTTCTAGATAAACCTGCACAGGTAGAAATGTTTTTCCTTGCTTAGAAAACAAAGGTAAGGTTTTTTTTGGTAGCTACCAGAAAATTAGCACTCATACTATGCCTTCTAACCACAACTGGCCAACATCCTGAAGATTAGCTTTGAGCAGGTTTTGGTGGCAGTTCTTCTTGGGCTCACCTGGTTGCATACACTGATGGGGCACTGATGACAACTTTTCAAATTTCTTCATTCGATTCAATGCAATCAGTGATTCAACAAATTTTATGAGCAGCTTGTCAGAGCCAACTGAACAATCCATGAAACAAAAAGGTGTTTGTCGGTGTGAATAAATGCAGCATGGATTTTTGACAAGAAAACTGTTCCATCTAACTAATGTTGATAGGGTGGCAATGACACAGAAAGAAAGGGGTACCTTTGGGAGGCTTTTCTGCTTTAGGCCAATGACTATAAAGAGTCACTTGTGCCCCAGGAGCTGATTCGTGCAGTCAGGGAGAGCAGACCTACATTCAAGAGTTACCACCTCCGCTGTTTTATAAAAGGAGTACAAGATTAAACATAGACCACCCCTTTTCCCAGCTGCCTTGAAGACAAGGAAGCAAACACCTACCTCTGTGTGTATTCTGCTGATGCTTTGCACAACACACGTGCCCCACGGTACTCCAGATTCCTCTGCTCAGACATCCCCCGTGGCTCTGCATCAAGCACTGTGACAGTGTATGATATATCCTGGTAAAAGTCAGCCTTCCAACAACACTGCCCTGGCTGTGCTGGATGCTGCGAGTTATCCGTGCCCTCTTATTCTCTTTACACACTTGTTGCTATGGTAAGAAAAGTCAGGCCTTAAATACTGAACTCCCTGTTATCTCAGCTGGTATCTGCTCTGTGCAGGTATCAGTTGGTGTGTATTAAAACAAATAAGATAATAAAGAGTATATGCTTTGCACTGAGGGCAGGTTCAGCCTCCATGTTTTGGGCTTTTCTCCCCTGCTTCAGTTCCAGCTTGGTTTGTTTTTGCTGAAACTAACCTCAAACACTGCCCAGAGGATTACAACTATTTATGTTTTAATTGGGAAATAGGACCAGGAACCCGTCAAATCAAATTTTTCCTCCTGAGAAGTTATAATCAAACGCAGGGCAGTTCACATAAAACATTTTGCTATGTTATTTGGTGTTTGCTTTCAGTCTGTACCAGCAGATTAGAGCAGGGTTTGGAGCACTGTGTGGTTTTGTGCTTAGCATGCCACTGGAAGAAAATGACTTTGCAAGGTGTTTTATGCAGCACAAGCAAACGGCTTCACTGAAATCCCTCACAGGGCCTTACTCTGACCCTCCCTGGGCTGTGGATAACACTCCTGCTGGCTTACTAATGCCAGCACAGGACACTGATTAGCCTGTTTTTAAAACCCCGGGGTGGAAAATAACTAGGAGAGGAGTTACTGCCAAATCAGAGCAGGAGAGACGCTGCAAATAGCACGAGTGTTCTGCCTCTGGCAGCCCCGACGGCAGCGAAAAACACAAACTACACATTTCCTGGACAGGGAACGTGGAAGTCCTTGCACCCCACATACCAGCCCTGCCTCTGGCAGGCCCGAGGGCTCACAACAAAGGAGCTGCTGCTGCGCCCACATTTTTGTGGTGAAAGTCCCGTTCTGGTGCCCAGCCCCAGCGCTGGCAGATTAAAAAATTATGGAGCAAAGTAGGACAAGTTCCCAAACGCATTTTTTGTTTATATAACCTAAAGCAAGGTCGGCTGTTTTTGCTGGATGTTTAAACACTTGCTGAGGGCCCACAGCCCCTGCTTCAGGGCTTACTTTTTTTTTTTCAAGTAACTTCTGAAATTGCAATCTGTTGAATCAGAGGAACAGAGGCTAATATCCCTGCTAGTGCTCAGAAATTAGGAATGCCAAGCCCAGAGCAACAGCCTCTACAGAACATTTTAGATCATTCTTAAATCTGGGGGGTGGGGGGTGGTTAGATCTTTTCTAGAAATACCTGAGCAAGGGAAAAGGTAAAGACTGGATAATTTTCAAACACAAAAGACGAAGAGACTGTAAGAAAGATCCGCTTTCAGTTCAGGTAACTGGTAGCTCAAAGGTTCTGTGTTCAAGTCAGTGGTGCTCTGAGTGAGCAAAGGTGACACTGAGGGGGGTTTGGGGTACAGGGTCTTGCATTCAGACCCTGGAAATTATTTCACTTCTGAAACAGTAATCAGAAGAGAGCTTTGACATTGCATGTGAGAAAAAAAGCAGCAAGCTTTAGTTAAAGTATCAACGGGAAGCTGTGAAGCCTTGTGCACAGCCTGATGCTATTGGCATGTATGAGGGTGTGCTTTATTCAAATCCAGAGAAACCTCTGGTGCTCTGGGGACCCCCTCCAGCTGTTCACACATTCAAGTGTCCTTGGGGGCAGCTTTTGTGCTGCTGCCTCCTCCTCCTCCTCCTGGTCTCATGTTTCTCTGAGCTGCTATGGCTGCGTGAGCTGCTCACCTGTAAACTTTGGATACAGGAGAGTGGTGGGTGTTTGGGAGTTAGGTGGGCTTTCTGGAACTGCAGCTAAACAGAGTGACCAAAACCCAACCCCAGCCTGGCAGAACATCCCGCCCTCCTCTCTCCCTTCAGCTTCCACATGACTGCACACAGAGGAAGCAACCTGAGCTCTCAGTGACCGGCACTCATGTGCCACAAGCCTCCATTGCAATGTGAATGGAATAAAAGGCATTTTAAAAACGCACATGCCATCTATTTAATCTCGAGCCATATAGTTACCATGATCTGCTTTTGGAATGATTTATTTCTTTCAAAAGAGCTCTGTACCTGTACATGAGGGGAAGCTCAGCACCGAGCCACCAGGCTGCAGAAGCAGTCTGGAAGAATCTGCTTCCCATACTCCTGATTTTGGTTTTATAACTTCTGTCCAGGGCTTTGGATGAAGTGAAGTGCAACAGCAAATGATAACTAGTGGGGTCCTAAAGCAACTTCTGATGTTTCAAAATATGGTCACCCCCCTGGTCATAGATGTGGGCTGTTAATGCAAGACAAAACTGAAAACAGTATCTTAGTGTCTGGCTAAACCAACTCCCAACAATGTGGGAAATTTCTCTGTTTATACTGATTTTGAGGTTTTTAGCAAGGAACAAGGCAGATGAGAAATTTTCTTCTTAGCTAATTAATAGACCTCTAATTTCCTGCTTGTATCCGGAAAAGCCTGTGGATTTTTCAAGAGGGCCATCTGTTTTATGCAAGACTTAGAGTAGTTTAGCTGAAGGGTAAGGTGTTGGGTATGTCCTAGTCATATAAAGACTTTAAGGGCTTACTATGAGCATGTTCATTCAAAACAGTAAAATAATCCTTCAGAGCAGTCAGCAGTTCAGTTCCCTCTGTTTGGGGATAGTAAACCGTGGTAAGTACTTTGAATAAATTATTTGTGGAGATGTGTTGCTTAAGCAAACTAGACAAAAAAAAAATAATCAGTTGCTGAAATTAAAAACTAGGCAATGTAAGGACACTTCTAAAGTGACAGACTTCCCTTATTTCTTGAAGCATCACATGGAAAAAGCCTAGAAATCAATTTAGTGTGAACCCCATAACACAGCGGACAAGCGAGCTCTGCACACAGCAGGTTTCTCCCTCATCCTGAGCATAGAAAACAGGAGCTGCCATGACAGCACCATAAGCAAATCCCACCCAAGCCACGAGGAGCAGCCAGAAATGTGCCCCACACAAAGGGCTGTGGATTGCTGCTGGCTGCAATCCAGCACACTCCCGCCGGGCGTGGGCTCGCTGCAGAGCACTGTACATGCACAGGGCATTGTGTGGTTCTCAGACCTGGAAAAAAACAACCCAGCAGATGTTCAAGGCTTCCAAGTTGCCTGTTGGCACCATGTGCAGTGTATTTCTAGTCTCTATTCCTCGGAGTCTGGAGCAAGACAAGCTAGATTACATGAAATCCAGTGTCTTGGGTGTCTTTAGATATGCAGTAAGAGGCAAGGACAGAGGAATAGCTGCAATAAGTAGGATGAATAAAACAAATCCTCTTACACATTTAAGTCTATTATTGGAAAGTGACAAACTGCATTCATTCCCAAGCTTGCATTATTTAAACGTCAAGGAAAAGAGCTGGCCCAAATTTCCAACCTCACCTTTTTTTTAAGGCAAGTCACAAGCCTGCACCTAGAGACAAGATTTCAGCAAGGCTCCCGTGGCCTCTGACTCTGTCAGACCCTCTGCAACTCACCTCAATGCTTTGTTCACTTAATGGATTGAGATAATACTGTGCCCAGGAGAACCCCACACCAGCCCCAAAGCATGCACCAAATTTTCAGTAGCTGAACACTTAGAGCATATTAAATTACTTGAAGTTACGAGCACACAGCTCCGATCCCTTCCAGGCATAAAGAAGACTTGAAATTCGTGGTAATTTTCTTTGTGTGAATAACAAGGTGAACTTTGCTTTCAATTTCAGCATTTAATAGAGGGCAGATATCAGATTCCCTGTAACTTGGGAGGAGCATGTTTGAGTGCTCATTAAGTTAAATCACATTCCACATAAAAAAACCCAGTAAGATAATATTGTTTTCAGCATTTACAGCCAACATTTACCAAGCTATCTTTGTAAGAATTAGATAAAACAATTAATTCTGGGCCAAAATCCAATATGACTAATTTTTTCAGGGGCCCCGAGCTTGGCAAAGAGCTTGGTAATAACCCAGTACATGTTTCTGAAAGCTGTGACTGGGGAATCCAAAGGTCTAATTATGTCTCCAGTGGTACATTCTCAGGTACTGCTCAATGTAATAATAAGAAATGCACAGATTGGCTGTAGTAACTCTGCAGAAATCAAGTATTGTTCATCCTTGTGAGGGTCTGTATGAGTGCTGGGGTGCTCACAACCCAAGGTCTTCTAGGCAGGACTTGGTGTTAGTAGCTACTTTTCGAAAGAAATTTGTGCCCCGGAGAGAGGATCCTGAAAATGGATGTTTGGAAACACAGAGGGTCATTCATGGGCAGAGAAGCCACTTTTTACAAGGGGGGTCATAAAAAGAAGGAAGAGGGACTTTTTATATGGGCATCTCCTTGCCTCTCATCCCCTTTCTTATGCCTTTTGCTGTAATTTTTTTTCCCTTGTTTTGGTTGTTTCTCTGAGGCATTACGCCCTCAAATCCCCAGTCCAACGTGCAGCTCTTGGCAGCATTGCCAGGCACCACTGGTGTTGCTGGGGGACCCTCCCACCCCAAAATCTGCTGCAACAGAAGACAAGGAGATGCTTGTGGGTGCTTTCTGGTTTTATTAACAGCCCCACAGTCAAGTTCCCAACCCCATGGCAAGGGTGCTGGTGTCACCCTATCCTTCCCAGTGTCCCTGGGGTGAGATGGGGGGAGATCACTTGAAGAAGCCCTGGGTGTCACAGCGGGGTCCCTGCCATTTGTCATAGCACTGGCACCTGAACTCCTTGTCCAGCTGGGAGACATTATCACCAGACTCCAGGCTCTGAGCCACCAGCCAGGGTTTGCTGCCCTGCAGGTCAATGGTGAAGCGGAAGGGGCTGAGGTGGAGGAAGCCATTCTTGTTCTCCTGGCGCACGCAGCGCCCATGGCTGGAGCACAAGGTCTGGCTGCACAGGTCAGCACTGGCCGTCACATTGACGATGTAGTGGCCCAGGGGCCCCTCCACATAGTCCTTCAGCCTCAGGCACATCTCCTGCAATGGCATGTGGTGTCACAGCCCTGCACAGTTGAGGGACTGGGGGTCCCTGCTGGCAGGGACCCGGTGCCACCCTCTGCACTCACCTTGGAGGCACTGTAGTCGAGGTTGCCCCAGAGGATGATGCCGGCAGCACCCTGAGCTGCGCTCTCCCCAATGGTGTTCATCAGGTCCTCCTGCACCCAAGGGGAGAGGAGAAGTCAGTGGTGCCCAAAGCCCCTGCACAGCCCCAGCAAAGCTAAAGACTCCCTGGTCCCAACCCATCAGCCCAGGAGGTACCCACTATCCCCACATCCCCATCACCTGGGAAAGGAAGTCAACAGTGAGCTCGAAGGCAATCTGGGAGTAGGGCAGGACAGGGATGCCACTCTCCAGGACGCCACGCTGGACAGCAAAAGCCTCAGCCACGCGGTGCCGGACGTAGGGGAGCACCTTGTTGGTGCCATTGAGGGAGGAGGGCAGGTAGATGCTGGGATAGAGTGCTCGGCTGCTCTTCCAGAGCCAGGACAGATTCCTGTTCCGCTGCTGCTCCACCTCTGGGCATGTCCCATTGTAGGGCAGGATATCAAACTGGTTGTTGTAGCAGTCGGGAAAACCATAGAAACCCCAGTAGGCATTGGAACGGAGGCTCTCGCCCAGCCACAGGGTCTTGTTCATGAAATTGCAGGCACTCTCCTCAAACTGCTGCTTGGCCACCTCCTTCACCTCCTCAGGGGGCCACTGTGGGTGCTGCTGCTGCACCAGCTCCTCCGACTTCTCCTGGTAGATCTTCATGGAGTCCCAGTTGCGGCACCACAGTGGGCGCCACTTCTCCCAGTCGATGACAGCCAGGCCACTGTAAGCAGGGCTGGGCATGGTCACCTTGATGTCCTGGGTGGCCTGGTGGAGGTGAGCCTCCAGGCTGGCATTTTGGGGGAGCCCCCCATTCACTGGCACTCCCTCAGATGTGTAGTAGGGGTAGAGACCCAGCTTGTCACTGTAGAAGAGGGTGATGTCCTGCCCGACGAAGGACTGCTGGTCGTTGGCCAACACGTCGAAGATCTCCAGGTTAAGGGTGACGTTGTACCTCTCAGCGCAGCGCTCAGTGGGAATGTTCCAGATGGTGACAAAGGGGCGGTTGACGAGGACAGGGCCAGGCCCCCCAGCGTGGGCCAGAGCAGGCAGGAACAGCAGGAGGATCCAGCAGGACCATGCTGATGCCATGGTGCTGGTGGGCTCAGTGTGGGTCCTGGAGCTGCCTGGGGTCAGCTGGGACCTGGGCAGATGTTGCTTTTTTCCCAAGCCAGGACCAGCGTTAATCCACACCTCTGTTCCCAAGTGCTGCCAATCACCCAGGGTCACCTATCCCACTTTCTCGAAGTTCTCGAAGTTATCAGCAGCTGGAGCCCAGCACAGCGGCCCCGGAGTGGGGACAGCATCGTGTGTCAGCCCCGCTTAATGACCGGCGGCGGCGGGCTCGGCTGGGAAGGAATGCGCAGAGTCAACACCCCATGACTGGCCGGCGATGAGTGGGCTGGAAAGACAAACAGACACGGCCTTGGCGGGGGAGGGGGGAAGGTCACGGTGATGGACACGGGCTGTGCCGGGCGGGCGCCGCTGGGGAAGCGGAGAGCTACCGCCAGGAGCGGGCAGGAGGAGGAGGGCACTGCTGGGAAGAAGCTCGCGGCGTCGGGCAGGACCCCGCAGGACACAGCCCGGAGTGGCGCAGGCATGGGGACACTCACGACACAGGGCAGGAGGCACAGGGGGCACGGCATGGGGCCAGCCAGGCGTGGGGACGGCAGCCACTGGAGGGCACGGCACAGCCGGGGGACACGCACAGGGGTGCGGGCAGCAGGGTAGCTGTGCCCACGGGCGCCCCAAAGAACAGAGCCGTGCCCGGGGAGGCTGGACGGGCACGCTGTGACACGGGGACAGGAGCGAGGACACGGCTCGGGGGCAGTCGTGGCACGGGACAGCAGAGCTCGGGGACAACTCGTGGCACAGGGGTGTCCCCAGCCCCGCAGGGCTGCACCCACTCCCGGCCGTGGCGCACGGAACGGTGTCCCCACGCGGCGATCCCGGTCCGGGTCCCCATCCCGATGTGCTCCCATCGCTCATCCCGGACACTGCCCACGGATCGGGGAGGGGGTGTGTGTTCCGTGCACCCAAGGGGGCGTGTCCAGGCGGGGAATCCCGGGGCGGAGCGGGGCGGTGGCCTCGGGGACCAGCGGGCGGAGCTTGGGCGGGCCGTGGCCAGCGCGGCTCCACGTGGGTGGCCCGGCCGTGGCTGCCCACGCGGTCCCGGCCCCACGGGCAGAGCTCATACCGCCGCAGCGCCTCCGCCGAGCTGCACACCCACCCCCAGCGCTCCCATCCCGNTCCCTCAGACCAGCTTTATTCGAGGTAAAGCACTTGAGTGTGGGGCAGCACACGGGGGCTCAGCACCGCACAGAACCCACTCCCCGCCCCCATGTCCCTCTTGCCCCCATCCCTCTCCTTACAACAGGAGAGGGGCCCCCTCCTCTCTCCATCCCCATTGCAGCAGGGAGGGCAGACATGGGGCAACACAGCTCCCCCCCTCACAGTGAAGGGCAGCCCCCCATAACAAGCTGCCTCCCAGGCAGGGTAGGGATATCTTAAATAAGCCCCTACACCACCACAGAAAAGGGGCAGCTCAGTCCAGGGTGGAGGTTAGCACCAGCTTGCAAGCAGCAACAGCACCCCAAGTCCCAGTGGTGCCATGAGCCTAGGGGCATCATTGCCAGGGCCAGCAGGTGTCTGGCAGCTACTGCCCTGCCAACCCTGGTAGCAGTGGCAGTGAAAGTGAGTCCGCAGGAAGAGGATGTCAGCAGAGGACAGCTGGCCCTCAGCCCAGAAGAAAGGGTGTTTGGGATGGTCGGCATCCCGGCGACGCAGCTGGAAGTTGGAGGAGTTGAGGTGGAGGAAGACATCAGCATTGCTGTCCTGGCGCAGGCAGCGCCCGTGGCCCTGGCACAGGGTCGTGCTGCAGAGCTCTGCTGCTGTCGTGACATTCACGATGTAGCGCCCCAGGTTCCCCTCCAGGTAGTTCTTCATAGTCTGGCACAGCTCCTAGGGGAAAGGGAGCACCAGAGGCGTGTTGGTGTGACCCAGGGAGAGAAGCACCTCAGATGGAGAGGACAGCTCAATCACTGGTCCTCCTCTGAGGGCAGGTGACTCCTTCACCCATCATCTACTTCCCATGTGGTCCCCAAACCTACCTGGTTTTTGATGTCATCCGCATCACCCCAGAAAATGGCCCCAGCTGCACCCAGTGCTGCACTCTCTCCGACGGTGGAGATCAGGTCCGCCTGTGGGGACAGAGCCTGGTTAGTGACCACAGACCCCACACAGCACCCACAACCCCAGCACGGTGTGTCCACTGCAGGGCTAGAGAGGCAAGACCCACCCCTGCTTCAAGCCACAGGGAGACGGGACTGTCCCATCTCCTTGGGGATGAGACTTCCCAACACTGCCCTCCTCCTCAGGGGTTCAGCCAGCACAGCACAGGGGCTGTGGGCTCACATACCCCAGGGTCCCAGCTGCCAGGAGCCACGAGTCCTGCAATACTTCCCAGGCACTTCCCTGGTGATGGTAACCATTGGTGCCAGTGCTGCTCCCAGACACCCCATCCATAACAAAAGCAGTTTGTGACACCCCACCATCCAGCCACAGAGAGGCTGAGTTGGGAGTCCTCACATGGTGACACCCCTTGAAGGGAAGGAAGCAAGACTGGGCATCCCTCCTGCTCCCTGGGGCCAGTCCCATGCCAAATGGTGCCATTCCCTACTTCACATGAAGACAACCAAACCACGGGCTGCACCATGAGAACAGTCACCAGTCTCCAGAGCCACTCTGCTCCAGGAGAGCAAGCCAGAACACTGGCAGAGGAACCACCTTGGCCGACTCCAGAGCCCAGATGCCCACGGGCTCGGGATAAGCCCGTCTCCGTGGTGCAGCCCTACCTGGCTGAGCACATTCAGCTTGCGGATGTAGGTGGGCCGGGTGTAGACAAAGACAGGTAGGGCGTAATGATCGTGGTGCTGCTGTGAGATGCGCATGGCCTCCATCACCCGCGCCCGCACAAACTTGCGGCTGTTGGGAGTGGAATCCAGGAGTGGGTTGAGGTAGATGGAGGGGTAGAGTGCCGTACTCTCCTTCCAGAGCCACTCCAGCTGGTCATTGCGGGTCTTCTCCACATCCGGGCACTGCCCGGTGTAGCTTTCTTTGTTCTTGCTGTAGTCGTGGTTGTAGCAGTCAGGGAAGAGGTAGAACCCCCAGAGCTGCTTGGGTCGGATGCTCTTGGCCTTGCGCAGGGTTCTCACCATGAACTCCTGGGCAGCCGACTCAAACTCGAACACTGCCTGCTTGTTTACCTTCTCACGGGGCCAGCTGGGCTGTCGCTGTAACACCAGATACTGTGACGCCTCCCGGTAGATGTCCTTGGGCTTCCAGTTGCGAGCCCAGACGGGCCGCCACTCCTCCCAGTCAATGACGGCCAGCCCTTCCTTGGTGTGCGACGGGATGTACTTGTCGATGACCTCCTGCAGGCGGGCCAGGTGCTCCGAGAGGCTGCTGTTCTGGGGGACACCGCCGTTCACGGGCACGCCCTGCCGGGTGTAGTAGGGGTAGAGCCCCAGGCGCTCCTTGTAGAAGATGGTGAGGTCCTGCCGCACGAAGCCCTCGTTGGGGGAGGCGTCCAGGTCGAAGATGCTGAAGTCAAAGGTCACATGGAAGCGGGGCTTGCACTCCTGGGTGGGCACGTTCCAGGCCACCAGGAAGGGGCGGCGGGTGAGGTGTGGGGTGGCCGCCGGCTTCTCGAGAGGCTGCCGGGCCAGGGCCAGCAGGGCCAGCCAGGGCACCGCCACCGCCACCGCCACCGCCGCGCAGCCCCCGCGCATCCTGCCCGGCGGGGGTGCAGGCAGGGGCGGATC
>VXBX01007486.1:489486-500330 GCA_013400415.1 Scytalopus superciliaris
CCGGGAACCACGGGGGAAACTGAGGCAGGGGAAACGGGAGACGGCACAGTGCCCCGGGGTCCCGATGGCCAGCTCCGGTCCCCGCGAGCCCGGCGGGGCGGGCTGGAGGCGGGGATGAACCGCCGCCCGGGAAGGGGGGGCCCCGCTCCGGCAGCCCCGCTCGCTCTGCCACCTCTGCCAGGACCGGGAAAAGTTGCGCTCTCTGCCTCAGCTTCCCAGTGCTGAAGGCACCTCTGACAGCAGGTGAGAAGCAGACAGAGCCTTGGACCTGCTCGGGCCGGCTGCAGCCCTGGAGGTGCAGGCTGGGTTTGGTGTGAGTTTACATCATGCTCCGAGCCCGAGCTCCTCAGTCTGGGCTGCAGCTGGACCGAGATGGTTTCCTTCCTGCTGTCTTGGGTCCTGCAGCAGCAGCCCTGCTACAAAGACTATTTTGGGGTGTCAGGAAGTCTCAGGCATCCCATCAGAAAAAGGACATGGCCCTGCCAACCTTTCCCAGCTGTGCTCAGACCAAGGCTCCAGCCCTTTGGCAGCAGCTGCTGGCCAGCAAGACAGGGATGCAGCCCAAGTACATCCCCACTATTAAACCCTGTTTACAGGTGATGGTAGTGGGCAGGGGGCTAAGCCCTCAGTGCTAACATCACATCAGCAGAGATGAAAGGGGGGGAATCATCCCTGCAAGGTGGCAGATGACAAACACTCACAGCGAGGTGCTTGTGCAAACCACATCCTCTGCTCCCCACGCTGCTCTAACAACGGTAAGAGGCAGTGGGAGGTCTTCTCACCCCCTTCCCTCCCCGGCCACAGAGGGCTTGGGCCTTGTGGTAACCACATCCTTACAGGCTTTTTTGGGTTCTCTGGGATTTCTGTTGTTGAAGAGATGAAAATGGACATACATGCCTCTCTCTGGGTGCAAGGGAGGCAAGAAAGCAGTTAGCATCTTCAGCTGGGAGAAAAAAAGCAGGAGCCAAGCAGCTGTGGGGTGAACAAGGAGATTTATTGGAGAAGGCAGCATGGTGAGGTGGTGGGAGAGGAGAGGCTGAGCTCAGCCAGTGCTGCCTGGGGCTGAGAGCAGGTAGAAGGGCCTTCACCAGCTCCTCCCCAGCTGCTGGGGGAACCTCAGCCTTGCTGAGCTGTGGGCCAGATGCCAGACACCCCCTCTTACAGGTTTTCCACACTTCTCGGCACTTCAGCCATCAGGTTGCAGGCAGGCTTGTGCTTCTGCCAGTGCTGGACCTGGCACGCCCTGCAGAGGTTGAAGTTTCTGTCAGGGGCTGCAGAGCCACATCCACACTCAGGAGTGAATGAGTAGCAAGGACAAACCCCAGCACGACAGTGCTCTGGGCACTGGAGGAGAGCTGGCATGGCTCAGCATTAGCCCAGGAGGGAGGTGGATGTGGCCCCCAGTTCCGGGCGCTAAGACGGTTTAGCACCAGACCTTGCCAGATGGTTCTCAGGACCAGAGAAGATTTAATTTACTGCCACCATCCCAGCTGCCGCATTCCGGCCTGTCACCTGGACCCACGGGGTCACAGGGGCTTTCCTGCCCACCCCTGCCCCACCAAGATGCAGTGGAAAGAGATAGTGACACCACGGAAAACCCAGCCCACCACTGCTGTTGCTGTGGGCAGAGACAGCTCAACACCTCACAGCTGCAACACAACACTAACCATCACCTTCCGCACAAGCAACCCAGCACATCAGCCTCCCCACAAAGGTTGAAGAGGTACGTGGACAGTGGTGCTGAGAGTGGAGGGACCCCTGGCTTGCCCTGGCCCTTCCACAGTATCCTCGGGGGAGGTCTGTGGTGCTCTGGGAAGCACCCTCCAAGGGGGGCCCCAGGGGACACAGGGGGTGGCAGGGCTCCCTTACCGTGTGCAGTACCACTCATTCCGGCAGCGAGAGCACCTCTTGGCTGCTTCCACACCACACACCCTGCACCGGGGCTTGTCGGGGGCCAGAGCCTCCATCATGTCCAGGCTGTAGGTCTGTGCCCATCTGCATGGGGAGAGAGGGGTGAGGCTGCTCATGGGGCACTCCTGACCAGCAGCGAGCTGTCCCCAGTGCACCCTGCCACTGAGGGGACATCTCCAGCCAGTACCACAGACCCCTCTGTCCTCCCAGTGCTGAGCTCCAGCTCCTACTAATGGAGATATTGGCCCCACTGGCACTCAGTGTGCATACACCAGACCCTCACCTGTGTGCCTGGAGCTTCAGCTCCTCCTCAGTGGGGCTGAAGGTGTGCTTCACCTGGTGCTTGGCAATGGCCTCCCACTTCCCCGAGTTTTTCTTGAGGATGTGGTCCCAGATGACAGGAACCTGGTGGGAGAGGCAGGGCAGGAGGAAGGGGTGCTAGCAGTCTGACCAAAGGTGCTGTGGTTTGGGGGTGTTTAGGGGGGAGGTGGCCAGCTCTGAGTACAAGAAGCATGGACTCCCAGTAGTGTGGGCAGAGGCAATGTGTGCTTTTGGGAAGGATCTACTCACCAAGGAGCGTTCAGGTGAAACAGGGCAAAACCTTCAGGGTTGGGTTTGGAATAAATGTTCAGCCCTGAGGCCTGGGCTCCTGAGCAGAAAGCCCTGGCACCTCAGCACCCTGCATGCCAGCAGCAGCATGAACCCCATGCTCCGGAGCCGTTTGCCTGAGCAGATTTTTTCCACTCATCACTTCCCTGAAGATGAACACCCGGGGAAGGACTGGCCAGTTCAAAAGGAAACACGCCAGCCAAGAGCAGCGCGGGGAGTTCAGGCTCTGGAGAGGATGATGCTGCTTCAAACAGCACTGCCTTCTCCAACAGCGTAAAAATAGCCAGGCCTGAAAGGGGAGGAGGCTGCTCTGGGAGCAGCTAAGTGGAAAAAGGCCTTTCCTTAGCTTGGCTCAGTGACAAGGAGTGAGTTCACTGCTTTCTGGACAGAGCAGGGAGCCCATGTCTTGTGCTTCCAGCTGGCTCCCCCTGCCTGCCCCCCGGGCTCAGCCTCAGGCCCTGTCATGGGCAGGGGCAGCACCGGCACAAAAGCGGAGTTACAGAGAAGGGCAGCAGCCTGGACAAGGTCCCCAGCACGGCAGCTGCCTGGCGCTGTGCTACCGACACGCTGGCAGTGGAGGCACTTGGCCTGAATCCATGTCCACCTCCGCCCTGCTGCCATCCCCAGCTCCAACCACTCGGCTTGCTGGTCTGCAGCTTCCCCAGCCCCAGCTCCCAGCCTGGGCCGTGCCTCTGGGTCAGCCACAGCCAGCTCTGACAGGGCACATCACCCTCGTCCCAGGCCGTGCCGCCAGGTACGGTGGGGACAGCGTGCTTCCCTTCCACACAGCCCAAAAGGCCACTGCCCTACCTAACCATCCATTCACTTCACTTCCCCCACTGGCAATGGGGAAAAGCCTCTGCTCTCCCATCTCTTCTCAGCAGCCTCTTTGCTGCTGTCCCACACTCAGTTTCTCCCCTCAGCTCATGAGAAGGCAGTAGAAACACTTTTCTCCAGAGACAGATTAAAAATGCAAGAACCTCACAGTTGTTTGAAGACCATCAGGGCCCAACTCCCAAGGTCCAGACACCAGCTGGGACCAGTTTGACTCCAGCTTCTATCAGCAGACTGTGTTGTCCCTCAGTACACACTGTGCCAAGAAGCCCTGAGCCAAGGTTTTAAAAGGGGACTCTTCACTGGGAAGTCCAGAATTCAGCAGAAAAACACTGATAAAAGTTAAATGAAGAGTTAATTGTCAAAATAAGCCAGAGGCTGTGTCTGCTCCATGCAGCAACCATCCCAGGGACTCAGTATGGCCTGGAGAGCTGTTTATAACACAGTATTTATGGCTTTAGGTGTGACTGCTTGGCCACTGCAGTGGCAGAACAAGGGTCTCACATCACCCACAGCTGGCTCTGCTGGCAATAAGAGTGTAACTGTGAAATGGATGCTTGGCTGCTTCTCTAGGGAGTAAAAAAGAGATAGGGAGTTATCAGGCTTAAAGTAGAGCAGCTGAAGTGAAGGAAGAGCCACGGGATACCTGCTCCAGGACTAGATCCTTTTTAGGGGGAACTGGGTCTGTCACTGCAAGGTAGCTCAGAAATCTCTGCATCTCCAGCAGGTTGGGCAGCTGGTCAATGAGGACATCTGTCAGGAACACACGGAGCTGTGACCAGAGATGGGAGAGAAGAGAGAATGGAGAGAGGTCAAGACAAGGGAGTCAGAGCTGAGGAAGCAGCAGGACAAGAGCAGGGATTTGTGGGGCACTGGCAGAGTGAACCATGGGGGACTCGTGAGGTGCATCCAGAAGGCCAAGCTTTACTGCTGCTGTACACTGACAGACCTGCTGTTATCCCACCACTGGCTCCTTGGAGCACACAGCAAGGATGGGTGAGATGTCCAGAGGTGCCCAGTGCTGGTAAGGTCCCACTCTGCTGCAGGGCCCATGGCCTTCGTGCTGCAGAGTCCTACCTTGAGGAGCTGGCTCTTGTTGAAGCCATCAAAGTGGTATTTGCGCTGGCATTCGGGGCTGAGCAGAAGGTTGAGGAGAGCAAGCCACACCTGCCCATCGAGTTTGGTCATCTTCACCTGGTCTTCAGGGGGCACCACGTGCCACACACCATTCTCAAACTTCTTGAGCTTGCCTGAGGGACAGAAGAGCCAGGGAGACACAGTGCTGCCCAAGGGAAGACAGCTCAGAGGTGGGGATGCTGGCCTGTAATTACTGCCTCACTTCACTGCAGGGAAGCCCCTCTGCTTCTGCCTGCCTCAGTCTCCCCACCCTTTGCACAGCGTAGCAGCCTGCTTGGTACTGAGGCAACATATTAGAGAGCAGGAAATGCAGAAAGAATATGTGTTAAAACAATAAATGTGTTAGAACAATAGGACTGTGGCAGGAATGGAAAGATCCCCGAGACATGTCCCTCTGCACTTGGCCAGGAGTGTAGAGGACTGGTAGACAGTTGCTGCAACAACAGATCAGCTGAAGAGGCACATTTGAGGGTACCAGCATGGCCAATATCTTGGCTCTTCTCAAGTTTCCTCTGCCAGTGAAAGCCAGAAGTAGCATGAATGTAACAGAAGTGGCAAAACAAGATCCAGCAGCTACTGTGTGGCTCTGGGGGATGGAGCAGGATGTGACCCTGCAACTGCACAGCCTGGAAATTCCTTTGCGCTCCTCTCTTTCCAGTCCCTCCCTCAGGGCCATAGATCAAAGCTCACTCTGACACCCTGAGAGCACAGGCAGAGAGAAGGGATGTGTTTCATGGCTGGAGGAAAGAGGAAAGCTCCCACATCCAGCTGGGCTGCTCTCGGCAGGCGCACAGCCACGTGCTTCCCAGCAACTCTGCCTCCCCTGCCCGCGCTGTGACCCCCCACTGCAGGGCAGGGGGACAACACAGGTTCCCACGCCCCAGACTGTGCCCCACCACTGCTCCAGAGGGCAGGCAGGGGGCTCTGGGACACTGCAGAGGGGCAGGAGGCAAGGGTAGATGGGCACAGCCTAATCAGGGGCCTTTGGCAAGAGTGAAGCTCAAGGACCAGCAGCACCAGGGCAATTGGTTTGCTGCCTGGGAGAACCCATGTCTGGCTAAGCTGGACTGTTTAGTGCTGTCCCAGAAAGGTGCAGATAGGCTGGGACTGGCACTCTGGTCTTTCTGTGTCCAGAAGACTCCTCAGAGGAGCATGTGGAGCTTACAGACATGTCACACGCTTGTCCTGGCCATGATCAACTCAGAAAAGACCCAGCCCCATGTGAGGATCAGCTTTTGCGAGCACTGCTGGGCCCCCAGCCCAGCTGTGCTGCAGCTGTTCTCGAGCTGAACTGCTTCAGTCAGGGAGCACTAGGGAGGAGCTGAAGGGGAGGGTAGAGGGGGAGCAGCTCTGCAAGGGCTCCTACAGCAGACCCCTCAGTGGATGCAGGTCCCAGCACAGCACCATAGTGCCCCAAGTGCCACAGGGCACAATCTGTACCTGCTTCCCAGCAGCTCCAGGGGCAATGCTCCACCAGCTCGACAAGGAGGCAGGGCAGGTTGTGGGTGTTCAGCATCCGTGTCAGCGCACTCAGGGGCAGACTGGAGATATGACAGAAAGGGGGAATTGGCACTCACAGATTATTGCCAGGATTTGTATCTACAAGTGCTCCCTGAGGCAACTGGGAGAGGCAGGAAAGAAACAATGGTCTGGGTTTCCTGGGAGTACCACAGAGCAGGGTGCAGTGCTGCTGTGTTTGCCTCGTGGGGCACAGTGCCACTGCAGGTACAGCCAGCTGCTGGATGGGGGACCCCACAGGAGTCTCACCCGGAGCACTCAGCATGTGTCCTCTGCTGCTCCTGGGCACCCACCTTTCCACCTGATCGGTGATGAACCGCAGCACGGACAGGGCCTTCAGGGAAATCTCAAACTCCATTGTCTCTGCCTGCTTCTGCAGCTCCTGTGGAGGGACGAGCACAGCCTTGGGATTTCAGGCCCCATTGCCCAGGAGCTACAGGGAGGCAGGCTGTTGGCTGTGCATTGGTAACCACAGACTGGGGAAGAAAACACAGCCCTTCAAAACAAGCTGTTTCTCATCTCAACTGTGCCAGTGCTGCCTGTTTGCCAGGGCAGCCACAGAAGTGCTTGCAACCCACTGTTGCTCATCCCTCGTCTCCCTGCCCCTAACAAGTCATGAGTTACTTCCAGCAGCAGTGCTTCTGCACAGGAACACCCCCTGTAAGAGGCTGGTTCTAAACTGCTCCTCTCTTCCCTTCTGCGGTCCATCTTGTGGCCCACAGTCCTGCAGAGAATTGTGAGGGTTGAGAGAGGAAGGAACTGCAGAGGAACCAGACGAGGAGGGAGAAACTTGGCACTGATTCAGCTGCAGTCCTACATCCACCCCTCCTGCCTCTTCCCTCCAGCTTGGGTACAGCCAGCTAGAATATCTGCCTGTGGTTATCCCAGCCTGCAGCTCTGCCACACTCTCCAGCCACACAGCTCTTTCCCTTCCCAGACGGTGTTGGGCACCCTGCTCATCTCCACATGCTCAAGCTGACAGCCTGACCACCCTCTGACTCAGCCTCTTCTGAGACCACGGGGATGGCTATGCTGAGCAGGGCCAAGTTCTCCTTGGCCCAGGCAGAGCTTTTCTCCAGTCCCAGATGCTCAGCAGCTTATACTTCTGTGTGAGAGCACTGACCTCAGCATCCTGTATTTCTCTAAAGTGCCACTGCAACAGTTCCCTTCCAGATTTCTGTGGTAAGCAATTCTGTGTTCCCTTTGCTGGTGCCCCACATGTTACTAAGAAATCCTTATGGGCTCTTCCTGTCTTTCCAAATTGCCTTAGTGAGACTTTTTCCTACAGCTCCTCCTGATATACAGACCTCATCCCTGCTACCTTGAGGCAGGGACTATCTTTTGCCTGTGCTTCTGGGGGACAGCAGAGCAGGGGTTACCACAGTATACAGTTACAAAGTACAACAGGCTCCACAACACAGGCGATGGCAGGAACAGCTTTTTCATAGGGGTTATTGTACATAGAGTCAGGAGAGGCTGGAATGAATCAGAGGAAACCAGGCTCCTTGGGAGATGAGTGCTTCTCAGAAGCCTATTGGCTAAAAAAGGTCTGGGTTTTTAACTTCAGTCATGTCAAAGCACTAACAGAGACAACCCCTTCCCCTCCCCAGCTGGGAAAACATTTCCTGGAAAACATCCCTATTGTGCTCTGGAGCCCTCCACTTCCTTCTCTTTTCTGCAAGAGGAGCATGTGCTTGGGCAACAAGCCAAAGGATAGAGGCACAGGGAGGTGCAGGCTCTCCCTTTAACCCCCTCCTCCAGACACTCCTGATGAGCAGTTTCATGTGCTGAGAAGCACCAGAGGCAAAGAGATCTCCCACTCCAGGAAGGTGTGTGTGTGTGTGGCAGCCTGGGAACACCCGACTGGGAACAGCTCTGGGCTCGCTGCTGGCCTGGACCAGCACAGAAGGTATTTCTTAGAGAGCCAAGGACGGAAGGGGAAACACATCAGGATAATTCCCAGTTGTAGGTGAAGCTTCTCATGTTTAACACCAGTGGCAGCCTGACCCAGGGTGGCTTCCCAAGCTCCAGGGAGAGATACCCACAGAACTTCCAAGAGCAGTGACAAATGGCCAGAACCCTGTACTGACTATTTTGTCCATCAACTCTCCAGCATGTCCCACCCCAGAGCTCCAAGTGCATCCCACAGGAAGCCTCAGGCTGGCACTATTGCTAGAGAGGGCAGAAGCCTGGCTGCAGGTTGGGCTGGGGTGGGTGCAGCTGCTGGCCCAGCCGAGCTGCAGGCACAGAGGAGCACCAGGGCAGGCACCCTCTCAGACAGGCAGGAGGTGCCAGGGTGACAGCCAAGGGGTTCTCCATGGGAAGGATCCCCCGTGCCTCTGCAGGCTGTCCACATTCTCCACCACGTGTCCCCAGTGAGGCACAGAAGTTCCTCCTCACCTGAATGGACGAGGGGCTGGCCAGGTCCTGGGCACGCAGCTCCCCCGAGGTCACTGCCTGTCTGCTGGCGTGCCGGGCTGCGAGCAGGGTCAGCTTTCGGTGGCAATAATCAATTAAATCCAGAATGCTGTCCTCTGCTGACTCACAGATTTCCTTCACAAGGACAAGAGTTGCACACAGTGCCAGTCCCCACAGTCATAGCTTTCCGCCCCCAGGGACTTTCCACTGGGGAAAGATGAACCTGCCTCTTACCTTGTGAAAAAACACTGTCTCCAAGAGGTTAATGATGGAGGCTTCATGGTGCAGCTGTGGGAGGAGAATGGCAAGAGTGAGGTAACAGTGGAGCAGCACTGAGGACACAGGCACTGGCACAGCTAAAAGGGCTCTACTAAGAAGCTGCTTATGTAGTTGTGTCCAGAAAAACTAGTCCAAGAGAAAAATACAAGTGATGCAACCTTTAAAACAACCGCAGTTCATATTCATATTTATGCTAACATACCTGTGACACTCTAATACACTGATGGAGAGCCACATTTCCCAGCAGGCAGGGCTCTTCAGGGCTCTGTCTGCACTGCAGGGGCAGGACAACCACAGCCTTTGGGCAAGATGCAGCCCTTGGCACTGACTGTGCTCTGCATGGCTGCGCTTCTCCCAGTCCCTGGGGCTGGGAACCACGGGATAACTGCCTTGAGGAAACTGACTGTTCAGGGAAGACACCACCTTGCCCAGCAAGGTGCTACCCTGGACTGAAAATGGGCTAAAACTTCCAAGCCTTGGGCAGATTCCCTTAGGCCAAGGGCTGCATCCCTCTGCAGTGAAACCCCAGCTCCAGAGATTGCTCCCTTGCCAAGGATGGCCCAAGGGACCACTGCTCCCCAGAGCTCAGTAAGAAAAAGCTTCATTTTTGTTAACTCAGGGTACATAATCTTGGAGACCCCCTGGCTGGAGGTGTCAGAGAAAAACAGTGCTCAGAGGTGGGGCAAATAGCCCAAGGTTATCACTGCCTAGGAATGAGGGCAGTATTGGGAGCTGTGAGCCAGGAGCACCTCCAGGAGTGGCTTTGGCTGCATCCCGCAGCTCCTGCAGGCCTCTGTGTGGGGTTAGACAGGGTACAGCCCTCCACAAAGCCAAGCTTCCCTGGGAGCGAGGCCCTCCTGAGGGCAAAGGCACGGGCTTGTGGCTCGTGGCTTTGGGAAACCAGGCACTTCCCACTGTGTCCCACTGTCCACCACAGCCTGGCAAGATGCAAACCCCCAGCTCTGGGACCTTCTGGGTGACATTTATCCTTAAGGGTTGCTGTGCCCACCCCATTTCCAGGCTCGTTTCCACCCTCCCCTCTACTCACCACCACGTAGATGGGGAAGGTGCTTCTTGGCTTGAAGTCCTCCAGCCGGCACAGCACGGGAAAGACCTTGTACTTCCAGATCTCCACAGAGATCAGCTCCCCAATGAGAACAGGAATCTAGACAGGGAAGGGATGGGGAAGCGACGCCTTTCAGACCAGTGCTTCAGGGGGAACCTGTTTTGTTGCTAATGGTCAGCCACACTGGAGTCATCCCAAGGAGGAGGGTGGCCTCGGGGCATCCTTTGCATTCACCCGGCTCAGAAACCAACAGCTTCTCACAACAGACCAGTGGGCAGAGAGTTCCTGGGGCTGCAGAGGCAGAAGGAAAGCCCAAGGAGCTGGGCAGGTCCATGCAATCACACACCCTGGTGCAGCCCAGCATACTTTGGGGCTAGGATACCTCAGGTACAGGGCAAAGATCTGCAGCTGGAGGGGCTGGTGCAAGAAAGAGACCAAAACAACCTCCAAGAGAGAAACCAGAGACCAGAAACTAGAAATACCACAGCTTGATCTTTAATTTTTAGAAAAAAATCCAAAACTGGCAAACCACCAGTCAAATGTCTTTTCCAGAGATACAACAAGATTCTTCACCATTTTATTCCAAAATTGCACATTGCCCACAGGACAAGCCCAGCTGGGGGATCCCTCCTGCCCCCAGGGAGGCTCACCTTGGCATAGGTGACCAGCAGCTCAGTGAGGAGCTGCTCCTGGCCCGCCGAGGCGCTCAGGATGCCGTGCATGTTGAGCTTCTCCACATACTCGTGCTGCCGAAGCCATCTGAGAGGCAGCCAGTGAGGATATCTGTGCCACTGGGTCAGGGGCTCTGCTGTGCTCCTGAGGGTCCCTCGTGCAGGGAAACCCTGTGCTGAAACCCCCAACCCCCCTGCTGTGCTCTGAGCCTGCAGTCCCCGGGGCAGCAGCTCCACTGGGGCAGCCCTGCCTGCCCCCAGCAACACCCTCACTGGGGGCACCACAGAACTGGGGGGCCCGTCTCCATCACCCCTCCCCACACAGAGCCTCTGGGGATGCCCCAGAGCTGGCACCCTGCCCCAGCCCCGCTCCCCCTGCACCCCTCTGTGTCAGTCCTTTC
>VXBX01007486.1:522348-720538 GCA_013400415.1 Scytalopus superciliaris
GAGTGGTCTGAGACTGAAAATACTTGCCCTTCATTTTGATGTTTGGTACTGTGTGAATCCACCATAGAGAGAAAGCAAGAAAAACAACAAACAAAAAAACAACAAACAAAAAAAAAAAGGGGTTGGGTGGAAAGGGGGAAGGGGGCACAAACAATATTTTATTCAATCGACGTTTGAATAAAAATATTGTGTATCATAATCATACCAAAAGGAAACCTCTTGCAAAGAACGACATGAAGAAAACAAAAGAAAAACCCAGTAACAAAAGGAAAAGAAAAGGCCACGGTGAAATAAGAACAAAAAAATGTAAAGATATAACTAGAGAAATATATAGATATATATTCAATACTCCAAAGGAAAATGAGAGTCAGTAGCAAACAGTTGCAACAGTCTTGATATCAAAATGTCCTCACTGAGTCAGGGGGCATGCACGGCACAGTGGGCAGAGCTGGGGAGGACAGGGGGATCCCCCCTCCCGGGGATGGGGACAGCCTGGCCTCGTCCCTGCAGGGACATGGGGCTCCTGCCCATGGATGGAGGGGGTGGCAGGGGCCGGATCTGGAGCACGGCTGGGATTGAGCCACCAGGGCGGCTGAGGGAGAGAAACAGGGGGAACCGGAGGGGAGAGGGGAAGGGTCCAGTTCTCCCACGGGGGAGAGGGTCCCCGGGAGCAGCGTGGACCTGAGGTGGGAAAAAGGCTTGGGGGTCAGGGGAGAGAGAAAGAGAGAGAAAGGGAGGGCCAGGCTAACACACAAGTACACAGATTAATTCCAAACAAAAATCGAAACTAACCGAAACCGAACTCATAAAAAGAATAAATGGCTTAAACTGAAACCAAAGAATCGTAATAAATCAAAAGAAATTAAAGAGATCCATGCAAACTTTCCCAGGCTCACAAATTAACTGACTGCTACAGCATCATCCCTCGTTCCCAGGAGGCGAACAGGCAGCACATCCCTGCCTGCGCTGGCAGCGCCTGCCTGCAGCCCAGGGCTGGGGTTTTGGGGTGCAAAGCATAAGGACCAAACCCTGGCACCCCGGGGCACCTCAGGCAGGCAGCTTGCTGTCCCTCTGTGCGCTCACCTCTACTCACGCCTCTCTTATTTCTAACTTTCCTGTTTTCCTCTCACAGCGATCCCTATCTCTTTTCACAAGTCTTTGCTTCGTGTTTCTCCCCCTGACAGCCGCGGGCTGGTGTGGGGTGAGCGGGGGTGCAAGAGGGCAGCGGGGAGAGCCAGGGGCTACTTACACTTCACTTGCAGGATCTGGTCACTGAGGTTGGCCTGGATGTAGTAGGTGCTGTAGGGAGGCAGAACCAGCCCCAGGCTGTGGAGGGGGAGAGCAGACACGTGGTGTAAGGCTTCACACTCACCCAGAATCCTTGGCCAGCTCCCAGTCCCTGCCTGACACCCTCTGGCAGCAGCTCATCCCAGCCAATGGCAGGCAGCAGCCCCACTGGCCTCCTGCACAGCCTGATGCATCCTTTTCTCCAGGAACTGCAGCCAGCACAGTCCTGGGGCATCCAGGGTTGTCCCCAGAGCATCGGGGTTGTCCTTAAAGTACCCAGGGTCATCCAGTGTCATCCCCAGGGTCACCTTTGGACCACACAGTCCTGGTGGCACCCCGGGTCACCCCCAGCGCACCTACTGCCATCCTGGGGTAGCCAGGTTCATCCCCAGAGCACCCATGGCCATTCCCAGAACACGCAGGGTCATCCTGGTGGCACTCAGGGCCATCTTGAGGGTGCCCCTGAGCACAGAAGGTGGCACGCCTGTCCAGCCAGAGCTGAGATGGGCAGGATGTGCCAGCCTAGGAACCAAGGGAGATGCATGTGGAAGAGTAACACAACACCCCTGTGAGGGAGGAAGGCAGCGAGAGACACAGCCCTCAAAAGAAGGGACAAAACCTTCCCAGAGAGGAGAAATCAATGACAACCATTATAGAGGCACCAGGAATCAAGTGAGCCAGGAAGGAGAGGGACCCACCAGCCAGGAGTCTGGCATGCAGGATGAGAAATGAGGGTGGAAAAGGAGGTGGCAGAAAGTGGTGCTGGGGCTGCTGAACCCACAGTACAAGCTGACAAAGGGAACTGGGCTCCTCAGTGCCAGCTGAAGTGGCCAGTGGCCTTTGGTGACAGTATTTGTGCCAGGTGTTGCCAGGGATAAGCAGGTAAGGACCACATTCCTGACTTATATCAGATCACACCCGCGCCAGAGCCACTGGCATCTGGACTTCCTCTCTAAAACACTCCTCCAGCTCATCCTGTCTGTGTTGGGCAGCATGGTCTGAGAATCACAGCAAGCACACCAGAGGTGGTGGCAGCCCAAAAAGCACAGCAGAGGTGGCGGCATCCCAAACCACAGGTGTCAGGAGGAGGGTGGTGACTTTATTCTGTCCAGTGTTGGTGGTACCCAGTGCTGATGGTGTCCCAGGGAAACCCAGAGAACATCCCTATTGCAGAGCAGAGCCATGGGAGCTCAGGGTCCCTGGCAGCACCTTTCACCCCTGGCAGATGAACCTGCAGCCCTGGCCACAGCTGTGTCAGCCAGTGTCATTGTCCCCTCATGGAATGAGGGGTGACACCATGGAGGATAGGACTGGCAGTGTGGGGAGGTGGCTGTGACCCTTGCCAGCTCCTCCTGAGATGGGTGGTGAGGAGGAGAAGGAGGGTACAGTGGGCAACAGTGGGACCACATGGCTCCCCACAGAATGAAGGCAATGTGAGTTGCACAGCACAGAGATGATGATGCCAGGGTCTCTTACGTATCTGCTGGCCCAAACTGGTGCAACTTGGGTGGTAAATGCAAAGCTTTACTCTCTTCTGCCTCTGCAGCCACTGCCTGTGCTGCAGAGTGGGCAAGTGTCACTGTCACCCAACCTAGAGCAGGCGTGAACCTCTGTATGAGTCACTGGCGGGGCAGGCAGGTGATGGCACTGGTATCCCTTGTCCAGCCCCTTGCACACCAGCCCTGCAGCCTGTCTGGAGTGCTGGGACTGTGCCCCAGCTCTGCAGTGCCAAACAATGGCAGGCAGCACTTTTGGGAATGCCCTCCAGCACATGACTGGCTGTGTGCAATGATGTGACAGTGCATTTGCAGCCCCGCAGCCCATGGGACACATCCGTGGTGGCCTCGAGGATGTTGGGAGCTGCAGGCACAAGCCCACAGCCCTGTGCTGATGTGAGTCCAGCCAGTGCAGGGCAGTGACACTCACCTGTAGTTGGTGCTTTTGATGGGAGCCCACGTGTAGGTCCGGAACACCTCATCGATGTATTGCTGTGGGTCAGAGCAAGCCAGTCAGGCCTGTGTGGTGCCAGGACCTGCTGGCATGGTGACATGGGGCCCTGGCTCTGAGCCCAGTGCCAGGCACAGCACATCACTCCCTGCTGCCAGGGCTGGGCACTCAGCACAACAGCAGCTTTGGCTATGACCCCCTTCCCCTGTAGCATTACCTCGTCCAGGGACTTGATGAGGGTCTTGATGAACCTCTGCCCGTCATTGCCATCAATCATGCTTCTCCGGATCTGGGGGACACAGAGGAGGCAACTCAGGGCCACAGAGCCCCCAGTGGGGTGGCACTGAGGACCCCTGGGGTGCAAGGGTGAGCAGCCTGGGGCGGGTCATCATGCTGGCACCCAGGGGACAATGACCCAGGTCCTGTCCCCAGTGTTTGCCAGGGCCCTTAGGATGAGGCACTCCTTAAGGCAGATTGGAGGAGCTGAATGCCCTTTGCAACGACAGACTAGGGGGGACAACCTGTACCCCAAAATCTGCCCCATGTCTGCTCACCTCCTCCTTGTTTTCATCCTCCAGCTCAGCATCCAGGAAGTCCAGCGTCACTGGCTCACGGAAGTTGATGATCTGCAAGCAGAAAGGGAGAGCCAGGGAAGGGCTCAGGGCTCCCACACATGCCGCTGAGTCCAGACAAACCGACCACAAACCCCAGAATTAGCTCCTAAGGACCCTGGGAAGCCATGAATCCCTGAGTAAGCCTGAGTAATCCCCATGGCTGCTGCCCTAACGGGCCTCTCCTCACCTGGGGCTGCAGGTTGGGGTGCAGCAGGACGTAGCCGTTCAGGTCGATGGCGAAGACATAACCATTTGCTCCCAGCTGTGAGAGGACAGGAGGAGGGATGAGGATGGTCAGTCGGCTTTGTGGCATGGCATGCTGTGCTGTGCTGTGCCATGCTGGTGTGGTCCCACTCACCTCTTCAGGCAGAGTTACCCTGTGTCCCCCTGAGGCTCATTCTATTCTATCCATCTATTTCTATTCTCAGGCCAACAAAATCTCTCACTCCTGGGGTGAGATTTCGGCTCTGGATTTCTCCCACTGCCCCCTTCCCCAGGCAGTAAGGTTTATTCCCTGCTGACCCTGCAAGGATTTCAGCTCTGCTCTGGGTCCCAGCTATGATCCCTGCTCACCTGCCTGTCCCAGTCCCTACCTGCACTCTTGGCTCATACACCCTGCTACTGCTAGTGCTGTTGGAGGTGTTACGCAGCGCTGGGGGCACAGCTTGGGGCTCCCATGAGAGGGATTCCACACCAGGCTCAGGCAGTGCAGGGCAGGGACAGAGGGGAAGGGGCCTCTACGCACGTTGTATCGTGGGGTCAGCCTCTTGATGTCATTGAGCGCCACGTCGATCCCCATCACGCCCAAGATGAGCTGGTTCTGGAAGGAAGCGTAGGGAGGGAGGTGGGTGGGAGCAGGGCTGTCACCTCTCACCTCCAGCAAGGGGACAGGGAAACGGGAGGATGGATTCTTCTCCCTCTGGGGTTGTGTGGGTCAAATTTGGATAGTGCAGGGTGGGATGTGCCAGCCCCTCAGCCCCCCATGGGACACTGCACTCCCCAGGGTCTTGCAGCTGCCAGCTGTCTCCACTTAACTGTGAGGGCAAACCAAGGCTGTTTGGGGTCATAAGGATGGTGGTCACTCCCAGTCTCACCCCAGAGAGGGGGTGCAGAGCAGGCAGCACACCAGGGGTGTCAGTGCCCTCTCCCCCTGCCACCCCCGCCACGCATCTAGCATTGGGGCATCTTCCCCACCCTGCAGCAGCCCCACAACAGGTGTCCCAGTGCAGCCAGGGCCACAGCCTCTTACCTTCCTGTCACTGCTGTCCTCGGTCAGGTTGAACACCGGCAGTGTGCCCGTCACCACCAGGCCCAGCCCCTGCACAAGCATAGAAGGGTGTCCCATGGCCCCTCATCAGCCTCAGGACCTCAGGGCTGGGGGTGGGCAGCAGAGGGGGGGTTAGCCCCCCGACAAGGGAGATGGGGGCATGTTCTGTGTGGCACCCCAGGGCTGGTGTCCTCACCCACATATGCCTCTGGGCTGTGTGGGACCGTGGGGCTGGGGGTCCCTCTCTGCACCCGAGGCTGGGGGTCCTTACCAGGGCATCCTGGTAGACGTTGGTCCACTGAACCTGCTTGGCTCGGTTCCCAGCCAGGACCATGGGTCTGCCCAGCACATCCAGGTACTCCTGCAGGGACACAGGGCAAGGGAAAGGATGATGTGGGAGCCAAATGTCTCTTTGGTCCAACGCAGTGACATCCTTGTCCCTATGCACACCCCAGGGATTATCAATAGGGTGCTTGGTGAGGCTCCCAGCTGTAGGCTGAGCTAGGGGAGGGGACTTGCCAGATACCAGACCCGGGGGGTACTGACTTCAGCTGGGACCCCAACAAGCCTATCAAGATGCAAACAAAGTGCTGCTCATCATCAGGTGTTCACAGGCAAGGCAGAGGCTCCCCAGGCAGCACCAGCCAGGGTACCCCTGCTCCATCACGCCTGGACCACATGGCTGCTGTCTCCACTAGCCTTGTGGGATCTTCTGCTGGGGCAGGCTTCCCTTATCCTGGCTCACCTTGGCAAGGCAAACCTCTGGGCAGGGAGGCAGCCCTCATGCCACAGTGCCAGCCCTGCCCTGTGGGGCTGCCCTGCTGGAGGACCCTCATTACTTGCCCACCATGGCACTTCGTGTGCACCTGATAAAGAGAAGGACCAGAAAAGGGGCAGTGGGATGGGATGTGGGACAGACACCACTGGCTCTGCCAAGTGGGCTGCTGCTGGGGTTGGCCCTGCCCATGCTCAGCTCTGCTCTGTGCTGATTAATGCCTGATGTTTCATAATTAGTCACTCAAAAGGCAGCAGGTCCATGGGGAGCTGCAGAAGATTAATTTTTTCAATAGCGCAGGGCCTGGCTGAGGGCTCAGCTCCCCAGCTTGCTGTTGTGCTCACTGCCAGCCTTTGGGCTCCCCACAGTGGAGCTGGAGCTGCCCGAATTTGCCCCCAGGTAGGGCACCCAGGGGGGGCAGCTCTGCCTGCCTGCCCCTCCCTGCCTACCCACTCCCCGTACCTGTGTGTTGATGCGGATGGCACCGATGGAGGGGATTTCGAAGTAGTAACCTTGGAAAAGAAAGAGAAATGCAGCTGGAGATTCAGCTGTTTCCTGGCCAGCAGTCTGGCTGTCCTGCTGTCCATCCCTCCAGGGCTGCAGCCAGTGCTTTGCTGGTAGCATCATGAACTGGAGCAGAGGGGTGAGCCCTGCACTCTGCAGCGCCCAATGCTGGTTTGGGTGCCAGCCCTGCTCACCTTTGTTGGCACAGGCCATCCACTGCAGTGGGGTCACATCGTAGTTGTGCTGCCCCACGGAGAAGGTGAAGACCCGCACCTGTGGCAGAGTGTGGCAAGTGAGGGCCATTTGCTGGGCACCCTCGTCTCCCACACTTGGTGCTCCCAGACAATGGCAACTTCCCCAGGGACAGCATGGCATTGCCTGACATGGCCTGCAGACTGTGCTGCCCACAGACAAGTGCAGGTGGATGGAAGACTCCTGGGAATGCTGGCTGTGTCGTGGCAAAGGAGCCTCCTTCTCCTTGCCAGTGCTGTCCCTCAGCATCACTGCACTGGCTCAAGCCACCCACACAAGTGGTGCTCATGCTGGGGCATTACTGCTCCCAGAGGAGTCTGTGCTCTCTGAGAGTGCTATATGGACCAGAACCCCCCAACTTCCCAGATCCTGGCTGGCAATGGGGACCTTCCTGCTGCTTTGTCTGCCTGCCAGCAGCCCTGTCCACATGCTTGGGGTGTGCTCCTCCTGGAGCCAGCATTCAGGGAGCCCACCAGCCTCATTCCCTCCCCAGCATCCCATGGGGTGCCTGGTCCTGTGCCTCCTGCACTCCAAGGTGAGAGCTGGCTATAAACCCATTACCAGGGCAGTGTCTCGGTGCAGGAGCAGGCTGATGGGGAGGGAGGATGGTGAGGAGGCAAATGAAACAGAAGCCAGCAATGGAGCTGGAGCTGCTGGCTCCCTCCTTGGCAAGTGGCCCCAGCCCAGCACATGAAACCACAGCCCCTCACCGTCTTATTGGGCCAGTTGTACTTCTCAAAGACATCCTGCACCCGGTCCTCACCGCCGTCCGTGAACATCATGATCATCTTGTTGCAGTTGGCACGTGTGATGTTGGACTGTGGGGCAGAAACAGCACCTGGGGCCGGACCCAGAGCCAGCAGCACTGGGCACAAGCCTAGATGTGGCCAGGAGGGCTGGCCCCAGCCCATCTCTTTTCCCAGCCCCTTTCCCTGGGGTGAGAGTGGCCGGGGTGAATGGGCAGGAGGAAGGATGCTGTCAGCTGGGGAATGATGTTGTGGCTATTGCCGCTTGGCACCCAATGGCACCATTCATCTTTATTTTGCCTCTGGCATGGCTGCTGGCTGGATCTGGCCCCTCTGCCAAGCCCTGCTAACTTTGAATAACCTAGAGGGGCAGCAGCTCCAGCAAAACCTCAGCTACAGGATGCTGGGTGGTGGGATGTCTCCCCCAGCACTGAGAAGGAGGACAATGAGCCCTCTGCACACCAAAGCCCCAGGCAGAGGTCAGCATCCAGGTACTCAGAGCTCTCCCTTTGCCCACAGCACCCAGGGGTTCACTCTGCCCCCAGCCCAGCCCTCAGCTCACATTCTGCAGCTGGTCGAAGGCATATTCAAAGCCAGCCTTGTAGTCAGTTGTGCCCTTGGCCACCATTCCCTGCACGTCCTCCTTGAACACCTTCTTGTTCCGGATGTTGGCCTGCACCAGGTGCTTGAAGCATGACACTGGCTTTGCCTTCTCGTTGAACTGGGAGCCAAAATAGAGGGGAGTGGGTCACAGAAAGGGGATAGGGCAGACCCCAGCAGGCGCAAGCCACCCATCACACTCAGCTCCCATGGGCAGTAGGCAGATGGAGCATCCCATGCCCCACATCCCAGGAAGGGCTGATGCTGAGACCAAAGCCTAGCATGGGCTAAATCCAGCACTGAGCTGCCCAATGTGGGTGCTGCAGTGGGTGCTGCCAGTGCAGGGTTCACCGACACCCTCATTTGTGCAGGACCCCCTGTGTTTGTGCAGGCAGCTGTGCTCCCAGTGCTGTCATTGGGAGCAGGTGCTGCCTCTCACTTAAGACTTCATTTGCTGGCAAGTGGGCCCATTCATTAAGGGAGCAGTGATCCAGCTAACTGAGCCAGGCCAGACATGTTAATTAGCCAGTGGCCAGACAGGGCCGGGCCAGCACAGGCTGGGCACCCAGCGATGCACAGATGTGGTGGCATGGCTGCTGTGCTGCGTGAGGTCACGAGCTGGTGACATAGCCACAGGGTGCAAAGTGGCACTGGCTGGTGATGGACAGGAGGCAGCTGGTTGGGATTGCCCCGGGAGCATCTCTGCCAAATGCCCTGTGATGGGGGCAGGTTTTGTTTGCCACCACACACAGCCAAGCCCTGAGCAACCAATTCCTTGCTTATGTGCAGGTGGGTGGTTAAGAAGACAAAAAATGCAGAATCCTTAGCTGGGTGAGTCTAGGGGCAAAGGGCTCCCATGGTTGGGAGGCAGGAGGTTCCTGGGGGACATAGCCCAGCTGCTCACCCAGTGGCACTCACCGAGGCCACATTGACATAGTCATCATCCGAGAGGGTGTCCAGCATCTCATAGACTGAGGTCTTCATCAGCTTGAGGGTGAGGCCACTCACGCTGCCGCTCCTAGCAGGAGACAGGGGTGCTGGGTGCTCAGGAGGGAGGGGGCACAAGGCTCCCTGCCAGCACTGTCCCCTGCAGCTTCCCTGGGGCCACTGGTGGAAGAGTGGCACCCTGGCAAACTGTGTCCCCATCCTGGACTGGCTCAGCCCAGCCACAGCCCTCAGTGTGTACTCACACGTCCACAATGATGACCATGTCCTTTGGGGAGGAGGCACCTTGGATGTACCTGTGGGGTACAGAGGTAGGTCAGCAAGCTCGACTCATTTTGAGGGGGGACCCCGACCCTGCTGGCCTGTGCACCCAGGGCTGTGGTGACCTCGTGGTGAGGAGCAGGGACAAGGTGGCAGTAGGCAGGTGGAGGTGAGGCCGTGGCTTGGTGAGGCACGGCAGACGGCCAGTGACCCACCGCTCCATACCCTACCAGCCTAATGAGCTCTAAATGCTAAACTCTTCCATCATCCCAGGCCCTTTTCTGCGTGCTGATTATGCTGACACACACATTCATATTAAGATGCTATTTACCCCCCTGGTAGCTTCAAAGGCCAGGCTGATTAGGTTATTTTTAGCTACAAGGAGGAAAAATAATAATACTACGTAAATCTTCCCCACTGAAAACAATTAGGGAACCCTTCGAAGCACCCGGTCCTGCGCCCAGCCCTGCTGTGCCATCCTGTGTGGGAGGGGGCCAGCACACATCCCATCCCAGACACAGCCAGGCACCTCCAGCTTCACCATCCCCTCACATGGGGCCTCATCCGGCCGTGGCTGAGGTCCAAGGCAGCTTCGTTATTGGCTTGGTCAGGATCAGGCCTTACGTGAATTAATTAGTGTGTTATTAGCATCAATTACTTGCCACTACTGGGGAGGAGTGGGGAAGGGGCAAGCTGTGATTGCTAATCCCAGGTCCTGATGTTCCTTAATTACCAGTGATTACCCGGGCAGGATGCGGGATGCTGGCACGAGGGTGCAGCATCCCCCGAACACCTTCCCTCGTGCTGGGGTGCAGGACGGGCAGGCAGCTGCCCACGGGGCTCCTGCCCTGCTCCCCAGGGCTGGGCTGTCGGTGCAGCACAGAGCCCAACTAAGATGCCGCCTGTAATGGGTTGTGGCAGCGCATCCATCTCCGGCTGCCCGGCTCAGATGAATACCCTGGGCTCGGCGGGAGACGGCTGTGCTTAATGGTGCCATTCATCAAGGGAGGAGGGCAAGGCGGGCGAGTGGCGCCGGTGGCTCCGTCCAGGCTGCGGGCGGGATGGTGGCCGCGGAGCAGTGAGGGCTGTGTGCTGCACCATACCCCAGCGAGAGGGCCGGATAGAACCCCAAAGGGGTGTCCCCCGGGGCGTGCTGCCCCCCAGCACAAAGGGTGCTGCTGTTCCTCCGTGGCTGGCTGGGTAAGCGGGTGGCCAGTCTGGCTAGTGGGCAGGGAGCTGGGCTCAGTAGCCCCCATATACATCAGCTGCCCCCCAAACCAGCTTTCCAGCCCCTACTCTGCAATAACCCGCACAGACACTCTGGCGGGGAACAGTTAATAATTAATGTGGAGCAATCAAAGACAATTAACAATTAACCACACTAGCAGGGCCATTAATTTTCTGACAAGGAGAGGGGGCAGCTTCCAGTGTGGGCAGGGGGTGATCTCTTGGGATACAGGGCTCCCTGTGCCCACTCTCCTCTCCATGCCTGCACTTTTAGGCAGCAAGTATGGGCAGGATGGGGCTGTAAGTCCCCCAGCTCCAGCTGACAACCGGTGCTGCCACCCCAGCACCTCCACCTGCGCTAAGGGGAGCCAACTCAATCCCACCTTACTTGGTGTGGGCTAAATGGCTGCTCAGCTATTGCTGAGCCACAGCCTGGCGCTGCCTGCCCGTTCCTCTCTCCATTCTCCCAGCTCACAGTTTCAGAGATGGTTGTTTTCCCATTTGGATGGGAATTCTGGCCAGGACTGAGTGCCTGCAGCCATAGCTGTGGTGAAAGGGCACTGGGTTGCTCTCCACACTTTGATCTGCACTCATATTTTCATCTTCCTCTGCTTTCCCAGGAAGAGGGGAGGGGAGTGGGAGCCATGAGCTCAGATTCCCCTGCCTGTGTTGTGGTGTTCCTTTGCCAATGCCAACCATGTGTGAAATGAAAAAGGGAGCTGGCTGTTCCTGGCCAGGACCCCCCTCCCCACCCAGCACCTCCTTACCAGGGCCGTCGGCGCACGTCGTAGAGGTCAATCTTGTTGGGGGCTCTCCACGGGGTGGCTGAGGGGAGAAGGCAGGTGGTGAGCAAGGCAGGGCTGTCCTGGGGTGGTGGACAGGGGGATTTGGGGGATAGGACAGAGGGATTCCCCGGGCTCAGGAAGCAGCAGGCTCCAGTGGGGAGCTGACACCAATGGGTTTTGGCACGGTACAGGTGTCACATGCCTCCCAGGGTGAGCACTGGGGGGGATGCTCACCCATATCTCACAGTAAGAAGGGCCCAGGCTGCCCTTGGCCAGCCCCCTGCCCCTCAACCACCCCCTGCCACGCACCAGGGTAGTAGCGGGTGACGCCGGTGGCGCTGCCAAAGACCTGCCAGAGCAGGGAGGGGTCCTCCTTGCGGTTCTCAATGAAGACATCCTCCAGTGCCTGTGTCCAGTTCAGCTCGTTGAGGATGACCGTGGCTGTGGGAGACAGAGCCAGGGGTGGGCAGGTGGGTGGGGGGAGCAGTAGAGCTGGGGGTGGGCTGAGGGGTGGTGGGGACCACAGTGATTACAGAGAGGGAGGGGTGCAATGCCTTTACTCCTTTCCGTGCAGGAGCTCACAGGGGCTTTGCAGCTTCCTCCACATCCCCCTGACTTCCTTGATCCCACAGGGCACCAACATCACCCTGCTGTTCCTTGTCCCCAGAGAAATGAGCCAACCTCCAGGGTTCCTAAGAGTGCTCACTGTCCCCATCCTGCTCTGGGGCAGACACTGCCATCACCTGGGGACAGCTGGCTTGTCATCTCCCCCCCCTTCCCAGCAGAACACCCTATGCCAGCCCCACTCCCTGGGGAGAGCCACCAGCTGGGAAATCTGAAGCTTGTGTCCCCACAGGGCGTGTGGAGCCTCCTGGGCCCTGCTCTGCATTCCCGCTGGCCCTGCACCTGACACAAAAGCAATTAAGATGCCGACAAACAGCAGTTTTAAATTATTCAGCTATTAAAGCAAAAGATAAGCTGCCGGCAGCCCCAGCCTGTGATTAATCAAGAGGGGCTGGTGGAGCGTAGGGAGGGGAGGGCTGTTGTGGCACGGAAGGTACAGGGCCAGTTGGCTGGTGGGGAGGCTGTGGTGGTACCTCCCTGTGCTCAAAGGGGAACCCCAAATGCTGTGGGTGCCCCAAGCCCTGGGTAGGTGGGGGGAGTCCCACTGTGTTCACAGGTGCTGGGTTGCCCCAGGACTGTGGCATGGAGGAGCCAGAGGTGGGTGCCACTGCAGGAGTGAATAGACAGCAGCACCCTGAGACCAGGCATTGTTCCCTCCTGAGGGACCTTCAATGCATTTTTGGGGTGTAAGAGCTACCAGGAGCACCCTGTGTTCTTGGCATTGAGCAAAACAACCCAGTGTGGTGTTGCAGGGAAGCCAGTGTGTTTGAGGAGTATATTTAGCTCTCCTAAGGCTTCCTCCCACACTTGTCCCTCCTGGAAACATCATCATCACCCGTTCAAGCTTTTTCTGTGGTCCTCAGGCACTGGCAGGATGTGGGCAGGTTTCACTCAGGCTGAATCCTGGATCCCTCTATCCCAACACCACTGCTGAAGATTTCCCCTTCCCTCAGGCAGCCATGCCTTCAAACCATGATTTACTCCATCCAGATCTCTCCAGCCATTCCTCAGCACTGTGCCCACACAGAGTGCTGTTATCTGGGCACCTAGGATGATTTCTTGTTTGGCTCTGCCACAGGATGTGTGTTTTCCCAGGAGAAGGGGCCTGAGCAGGCTGCCAGGCTACTACCTGCCTGGAGCAGCCCTGGGCAGTGCTGCCAGACTCAGCTGGGCACTGGGCTGGGCACTGACGTGTCTGCGATAGCCCTGGCAGCACCTGCAACCCCAGCCCCTCTGAGCCCATCAGCCACACCAGGTTTGTACTGGATGCAGATCCTATACCTTTCCTGCACACAGCACCTACACTCTCCCTGTGCACAGAGTGATGAGCTACTGCTCACTAGATGGAGCAGTCCATTAGGGGACAGCTCCTGTCCCCCTCAGTTCAGGCCAGAGCTACCAGCCCCGCTGGTGACATCCCTGTCCCTGTCCCCACCAGGGTGAGCCCAGCCCAGCCCCGCCCCTCCCGCGAGCGATTGTAGATTTAATTAAAAATGGCACAGTAAATAAAACACATATAGGATGTAATTTGTGTGTGTAGTGAGGGGTGACGGCGGCGGGTGTCTCCGCAGTGGTTTAATTAGCGTGCCAGGCAGCGATAGCGCCTCTCCGCCGGGTCCCACCGGGGAGATGCTCCCCGCCCACAGCTCTGCGGGGACTCGAGCCGGTGTCCCTGGCAAGAGAGAGCACATGGGTGGCTCAGTGCCCTCACCCCAAACCACTCTGTGCCGCAGCAGCTGCGCACCCTTCCCTGCACCCTGGACTTCCAGAGCACCCTGGTAGAGCTGGGCATGGCCTGATCCCTGTGCCCACACACTGCTGTGCCCGTGGCTGCATCCCCTTTCCCTGTCTGGTAAGGAGCACTGGGGGGGTGTCCCCTCATTGTGACCCCCCCCAGTGCCCCATCCCCTCTCCAGCATCCCTCCTGGAGCAGCTGTGAGTCCCTGGAGCACGTTAATCTCCAGTTTGCTCATCGTGAGTGGGGTGATTTACATGGCCGTGGCGGGGCTCCCGCCGCGGTGTCGGCTGGCGAGCAGGGGTGAGGAGGAATGAATATTCCATCCTGCGCAGCCCACCCGGCTCGCATGATGTGCTTCATTAGCTGCCAGCCCCGCACTAGCTGGGTAATAAAACTAATTGCAAATTTCTAATCCGCTGCTGAAATCATCGCACCGACGCGGCTGTGAGCGCAGCCGTGCCCGTAAGGAGCCCGTGTGCTGGGAACACACTGCCAGGGGCAGGAATGTGAGCTCAGCACCATCACCATCACCATCATCACAGCCAGGAGACTTCGGCAAGTGCCACTGAAACAGTGAGCTGTGGGGATGGTGGTGCCCTCGGTGCTGTGGGGCAGCAACGGGTGCCCACCACAGCAGGGTCTGGAGCTGGGCACAGGATGCAGCCGGTGGGTGCTGGAGGATGCCCTCCAGCTGGAAGTAGTCCCCAGCTCGGTGCAGAGCAGCCACTAGAGGGAAATGGAGACCGACTGTCATCGTGTGCCACCGCAGCAGGGCGAGGTACTGGAGAGATCTGAAAGCTCAGGGACTGTGCCACCGCTCCGTGGGGACTCAAGCTGGTGTGGCTTGTCCTATCCCGTCTATCCATCCATCCCTCCCTGGATGCTCCCGGGCTGGCCCACCTGCCCCATCCCTCTTTCTGGAGCAGCCCATGCTCTCCAGCAGCTGTAGGGGCACGGCCACAGGGCTGACACACCCTACATGCTCCTGGCAGCAAGGGCTGTCCCAGGGTGGCATCACACTGTCCTGCAGTCACCCTCTGCTGCCTTCTTGCAAACCTGCAGCCTTTCCTCTCCTTTTTCACATCCTCAGTCCCAGGCAGCCCCAAGCCAGTGAGGAAGCATTCCTGCTTCCACTGCCCAGCCTTGCCTCACTCCCTCCTACAAACAGGTAGATGCTGCCTCTGTACTTGCTCCTGCACAGAGCTCCCTCTCCAGTGCCTGCTTTGAACCTCCTCAAGCTTTGCTGGGCTCTTCTGCAGGCAGGATGGGCACAGCATGGTGCCATAATCACCATCTCTCCTTTGCTTCCCATCCCTTCCCCCAGCCTGGTTCTTTGGCCTGTGCTGAGCTCTCGAGGGTCCCTGGGGAGGGACACATTGTCACCTCTGTCCTGACATGGTGACTCTGCCTATTTTCAGTGCCCTGCGTTTGGGAGTCAGCCTGCCCAGCCAAGACCCAGTTAAGGCACCCAGAGGTGATGGTCCCTGGGGCTACAGCACTCCAGGCAGGAGAGATGGATGCTCATCCAGGCACCATGGAGCAGAGCAGGTGAGGAGGGACACTCACAGCCTTTGTAGATGTCCGTGGGGATCTGCACGGCAGCGTACGAGTAGTTAACCTTGGTCTTGAAGTTGTCATCATCGGTGAACTCCAGCTTCAAGGAGTTGGACTTCTCCCTCTCAATCTCTTCTCCATCGGGATCATCCTGGGGAAGGATCAGAGCACATGGGGTCACCCAGACTTCCAGCCCTGGATGCATGCTGGGAATGTTGCCACCCAAAGCCCATCACCAAATGTTCCCTGGTGGAAACCAGCCACGCCAGCTCTCATGTGGATTTGGCCTGCAGTCTGTGCCAGTGGCACAGGGGAGCAGGTGACAGGAGTGGGTGGGCACAAAGGCAAGTGCTGGTTACCCTTGTGCCTCTCCAGCTTTGGTAGCATGACAGGTACTAAATCAGACAAAAAAAGAAAAAAAAAAGAAAAAAAAAAAAGAAAAAAGAAAAAAGAAAAGGAAGAAAAAGAAAAAAAAAAAAAACCAACAAAAACCCAAATCAAAAAAGAGCCCTGAAAATCAATTAGCAGCAAAAGGCAACTATCAAAGAGCAAATTAAAACGGAGTGCAGCTTAGCGCTCTGTCAATAAGCAATGCAAACAATATTTAATTATGGTGGAGAGAAGGCGAATTCCCCACTGCTGATGCTGGAATACACTCCCTTGCCTTCACAACCCTCCTCTACATTCCCCAGCCCTGCTGTCAACATGGCACTGAGGGTAAAATCCCTCTGCAAAGGCAGGCAGGGCTGACCTGGTGCAGGCAGAATGGCTGGGTGATTGCAGACAGGGGACAGGGGGAGAGCTGAGTCACGGGGCCATATGGGGAAGAGGGAGGATGGGGTGGCTGCGGAAATTGCTTCTGCCATCCCACCAGGAGCAAAGAAACCCAAGGGAAGGTGCTGGCTCTGAGCTGCCCATCCTTGCTCAGCATCTGGGGAAGGCTGTTTGCAGCTGGCTGTGAGATGCACAGGGTGAGAAGAAGGAAGAGGAGGGTGCTGCAGCACCTTTCTGCCCCTGGAGCTACAACCATGCTGAAGCAGGGCAGAGACACCGAGCTGCCTATCCCATCACAGGGCAGGGACAGGCAACAGAGGGACACGGACATGCCAAGCCCAAGCTGGGGAGTGGGATGACACTCCCTGGCCCTGGCTGCAGGAGTGAAAGGGGTAGGGGTAGCTGTGGCAGAGCAGGAGTGTATCTGGCTGCTGACCTGCCTGGTGATGGAACAAATTTCCCTCCAGAAAGCAGCTCAGTGCCTCTCCTTCTGTGCCTCCCCAACGAAGTGCCTGTCTCAGAGCCCGTGCAAGGCTGGCTGATTGCGGTAGCAGAGATCAGCCCCGCAGAAACCACAGCAGACGTGACTGGAAGCGCGAGCAGCTCCAGGGCAGGGCTCGTGCCTGGGATGGACACCTGGAGGGATGCCCCCTACTGTCCCCCTGGCACCAGGGGGGAGAAGGGCAGGGTGACAGTCCCATTCTGCTGTCCTTGACGGCGCAGTGCAAGCAGCTTTCCCACCAGCCAGGCTCCTCTTGACAAAACCCAGGGGACAAAAGACCTGAATGTCTCATGGAAAAGGCCATAAATGTAAAAGAAAACTCTGTGTTTGGGAAATAAACTGTGAAGCTTGTTTAACACCCATCCTGGTCTCCTCCCTATTTCCCCTTCACAGATGACATGGATAAATGTCACCTCTCCTGCAGCAGCTCCGGCCGGCCACCAAGGTAGTGACATTCCTGTGACATTGAGAGGGGTGGCCAAACCATTCGCCACAGCTCGGGAGAATAACAGGATTGATATGCAGGGTTTGGGCTTTAATTCCAGCCACTGGATTGCAAGTGTAAACATGCTGCCCAGCTGATCCTGGTGTGGGTGCTCCAGCTGCCCAGAAAGATGCTGAACTCAATTACAGCAGCAGTAGCCACGTGGAAGGCAGGCAGGGACCATTCCCAGCTCCCCATAGCCATATTGCCAATATCAAAATCCAGATTATGCTCTTAATTTCACATAAATCTAGAGAAAAGGCACAAAACTGGCTGCTGGACCTCCTGCAAAGCCGTGATGCTGCAGCAGAGCCGGCACCCCAGCTGTGTGCTGGGTCATGGGCAGTCTGGAGAGTGGATCCAGCCCCAAGCCTGCCCTCGATGGGGTGCTCAGGTCTCTGGGGGAAAGCAATGCACACAAAATCGTTCATCCCTGCAATCTCTGTGAGCACCAGCCAGTGATTAGAGGTGCCTGCTGAAAACAGGCTTTGGGATAAAGCTGTGGCCCAAGGGCACCTGCAGCACCAAAACCTCCTTTGACACTAAATCCTTGCTTTCCTTAGCCCAGCAACATCCTGGTGACAGCTCCCCATCCCTCGCCATCTCAGAGCAGCAGGGCACCCTGCCACAGCCTATCTGCTGCCCCTGCCACCACCAACAGCTGGAAAATCCAACCCTCCCTCTTTCCCCCACTCTGGCATGGTTATTCCCCACTTCACTGGAGCTGGAACTACTGTATATAATTACCACTCCTCTGTTTATCATTATTCTGTGGTATCACCCACTTCTGAGGGGGCTAATTTGTATGCTGCCAGGTTCGGCGCTGTCTGGCTGCTCTCATTCACGGTGCTGTAAAGAGGCACATGTAGAGATCTTGGGGACAAATATACAGCCAGCTATATGTGGGGCACTTCATGCATCACTGACACCTATATGGCAAACAGACCCGCAGAAAGAGCTGATGTTATCCAAGCTACGTTTGCCCTTTATCCATAAATCTCCCGACCTCAACTGAATTATTTCTGTTTAAGGGGCTGAGTTTGGCCCCTGAAATGGGGTAATTTCCAGCCACATGAAGGCAGGTGAAGCTGTCACCACCCAGGCAGTGGAGAGCATCTTGGTGCTAGGCTGGGATACAAGGAACTACCCTGGGAAAGCTGAAGGAAGAAATTTTGCATTAAATTTAAATTAGAGCAAAGTAGATGATTTAAGTTCTCCTGAATATATACCAGTTTAACTGCGAGCATCTCGGCAGGCCCCCAGCCAGATTTTGCAGCATTTCTCATCATTACATTTCAAAAGAACTTGGAAACATCTATTTATCTGTTACAGTACGTACAACGTAACACAAATAGATGCTACAGTTTGAATATATTATTTGCTACACACCATTAGAAATCGACTCCACGGCAATATATCAATATGATACGTATTTACTGTTTCAACAAGAAGTCATCACGCACGGAGGGCTTTTGCCATCCCCAGTGCCTTAGCAGCTGGGTTGTCAGTCACATTTTCTCGAGTCTCCCAAAATGACAGACAGGGCACAAAATCCAGAGATGCCCCCCCAATACCTGGTGAGCACCAGTGGCACCACCCAACAGGAGTCTGCCAGGCTCTCAGCAAGGATGTGCCCTCCATCACCACCCTGGTGCTGTCTGAGGAGGGCCCTCCTGCCCATGGGCACAGGGATTATCGGGGTCCCCAGGGTTTGGAGCTGCGGATGGAGCCGGGGATGTGACCTGGCGCAGCAGCGATGCCTCGTCCCAGCAGCTCCCGCAGATGAAAACACCCCTGCTCATTGCTCATCTCCATGGGAACGAGCCATCACAGCTAATGATGTCTGCTTAAATGGCAGCCCCGGTGACAAACGCAGGGCGATCCTGCCGCAGCATCCCTGACAGCATCCCTGCACCCCCTGTCCTGCCCCACACATGCCTCATTGAGGATGTATCTCACTGAAATCCCAGCACATCCTTTTCAATCTCCCAGGGGCACCCATCCATGCTAAGTCTGGAAAGGCCAGCGAAATATTCATACCAACATGCTGTGATTCTACTAATAATGGATATAAATGCCAGCCCCCAACACATGGCTGAGAAACTCCAGGCCTGTGCAGAAGGGTCTTTCTCTTTAAATATATCAGTTTTTCCTGAAATGCGGTAATTTAATGCCAAGGAGGGAGACGGTGTGTTCTCCAGCCACATTCCTGCTTTTAGAGCAGCCCAGGTTATAAATAACAATCAGCCTCTCCCGCCAGCCTGTTCCCCTATCCCCCTTTGCTTTTTTTAATCTTTGCCAAAGGTACTGTTTAGAGATCTTTCTAGACCATTTATTTTTAAATTACCAGCCAGAGGAGAGAAGTTAAAAAAAAATAGAAAAAAAAAATAAAAGAAAAAAGGCAAAAGAAAGAAACTTCTGGGGCTGATAGCTTATCGGGAGGAAATCCAAATGTCACATTAGTTGAGAAAGTTGGAAGATTAAATTTTCCAACACCCTTCATCTGCTGCTGCTGACATTTAGGGGCTTTTTTTGCCCCTCCTCCCTCTCCTCGCTCCATCTACTGAGCTGGGTGAGCAGTGAGTGGTCAGCCCCTTCCTCCCCAACGCTGGAGGGGGCTGAGGCAGGCACAGAGTCTCCCACCACGAGCCCCTCACTCTCAGCCCTGTCTGGGACCTCGAGAGGGTGGGTGCCAGAGGGATGACATTGGGGCCAGGATACCTTCACAGAGCTGTGCTGCTTTCCACCTGAATACAGTACATCCCAGGTGATTTTGGCCTCAGCTGTGACTTAAGCATCATCTCCTGGCATGAACACAGCAGAAAATATGGAAAATGACTTTATTTCTGCATTGTTCTGCCTGTGACACACAATTGAGACCATCTGCTGATTTAAACACTTCTCACCACATAAACCCCATAGCCCTTGCTGGTGGGGAAAAGTGAAAACCTCACTTTGCAAACATTTTGAGAGCCTTTGGGACCCCCAGGAAAATTTTCTGATGTCCCCATTTGTTCAAAAGCACTTGGAAATCCAAAGTCTGTTCAGGGAGATAGCAAAATGAATAGGAAGCTCATTTCCTTCTCAGTGCAGTTAAAGCCAGCATAAGGCTCGTGAATAAGCCCCAGATGTGGAGAGCAGGCATTGTCCATCAGCACCAACTCCAGCTCAGCTACATCCTGCTCCATTTAAATAGGAAAATTGAAGCTAAATAAAGAAAGGATGGAAAGAGCACTATTAAGATCCATTCAGGCCCTCTGGTATCATCTCCCTCCTTTTTTATTTCAGCATCATCTTCCTTTCTCTTCCCATTATTTTTGCTGGAATTAAATTTGCTGGGATTTCCCTGGCAAGGAAGCAACAGTAATGGGTAGGCAAGTGCCCTTCCTGCCAAACCCACATCTCTGAACAATAGAACACCCTCAATTTTGCACTTCTGCTTGGTATCTCCCCAGAGAAGGACTGAAGCTGATGTGGCTGATGATGGATTTGCATGGCTCTTCCTCCTTGATGATATGGCAACTCCCCTGGGGAAGGGCCAGGGAGCTGAGCCCTGCAGTCCCCAGGGACACTGTGCCACACTGCAGTTCATGACTTCTCCCCAGAGGCCCACGTGCTGGGAGGGCTCTGTGGACACAGTTCTGAGGCCAAGACACCTCCTGTTTCCTAATCCTGCCTAATGTGACCAGGATGTCCTCCTCACTTGCAGAAAGGGTAATCCCAAAGCTAACAGCCAGGAGCTGCTGACATGGGCTGGGTGTGGGTAGCCTGTGCTGGTCAGGGGAACAGTGATGGCAAAAGCCCAGCCCGGCCCAACGGATGCATTAGTCCTGCTCCTCATCCCCCAGGCTGGAAGTTGCCTGGCTCCCCAGGCTGTCTCCTCCTGCCTCAACCGCCAGCCAGTTTTTCCTTCACTTCCATCCAAAATCCGCTTTAATGTATTTTAAGCCCATTAGCTCCATCCTCTCCAGAGCAGCCATGGCAAGCAAGATCCTCCTTTCCCTTCTTTGGCAGCTTCCCCCAGGCTGGGGAGGGACAGAAGACATCCTCTGCTCTTAACAAGTGGGACTGTGAGCAAGGAGACCTGTTCAGGAGAATAAGAGCCCTCTGCTTTGGTCACAGTGCCTACCTGACCTGTCTGTCCCACCTCTCCACAGCTGGCTTCCCCTGCCAAGGAGCTCTCTTGTCACCATGTGAAGACAATGGCACTGGCAGATTGTCAGTAACTCTCTTTTGAAGGCATCCATGCTCCACTCCAGCCTGCCCCTGGCTCTGCTCTGGGGCATCATCTCTAAGGTGGACTGAGAGCAGAGCCAGAGGTCAGCTTAAGACATGTTGCTCAACCTGGTGGGACCCCATCAAGCCCAAATCCTCCCCTCCCTTCTGCATGGGGTACTCTAAAGGCACTCAGGGTCACCTGAGCATTATTTTTGGATGAGGCCATGTGGTTTGCAAGTGGTTTGCTACTAACACCATGTCCTGGCTCCTCCCCTGATGCTGTATTACTGTCCCTGGATGGCACATCTGCTGCCAGCTCTGCCCTGGGGACAAGGACCAAGTGCGTCACCACTGGCTTGGGGCTGTCCCCTGCTGTGTTTGGGGCTCCTGGCCAGCTCCAAGGACACTGTGATTCACCTCTTCCCAGCAGCCCCACACCATGAGCATCACTGACCTGACAAGCCCCTATTTCCCAAGGATCCCACAGCACAATGTAGGAGCTGGGTGACCTGTCACCTGCCAGCAAAGTGGGGTGTCCCAGGGCAAAGTGGCTTGCTGTGATGCAGCAGTCACTGCTGGTGCAGCTCCCTGTGCCCGTGGCACAGCACCTGAGTGAAGTCACCATCACCGTCAGCATGGGGAGGAGCCAGCAAATGCCAGTTCCCCTGGGAGCACTGGGAGAGCGGAGCTGTCAGGTCTGTAGTTAAAGCACTGATTGCCAGAAATCACAGGATGGCTGTGCTGGGAGGGGGGCAGAGAATTAAATTCGGTCTCTAATTAAAGGTTTGCTCTTCATTTGAATTTCAGATGCTAGCTTTAATTTTAGAAACTTTTGCAGGCAGCAGAGTGACCTGCCCACCTGCCTGCTGCCCAGCCTGGTGCTGGGGGACAGATGCCACCAGGGTTCAGTTGAGGGGACACGACTGTGCACCAGGACTCTCTCTGCCCACCACAGAGTCTCATTACACTGGCTGTAAGGAATGCAGTGTCATGCTCGCTGGTACGGTGCTGGGACAGCCTGGCAAGGGGCTCAGCACCAGGCTGCGGTGGTGACTGTGCTAGGGGTGCCACAGTGATGGTACTCACATATTCAGTGTCAGCCTTGGAGTCATAGTACTCGATGTCTTCCTCCTGCAGAGAAAAGGGAGAGCTGAGTTAGTGCCAGGCAAGGACACTCTTACTTACTCATCCCCTCATCAGCACCTCCATCATGCTGCTGGCAGCCATCACATTGCTGGGGACTGAACCCTGCCCACCCCATGCTGTCGCTGGGATATGTCAGGACCTCACATCCCCCATGGCCACCCTGCAAGGACTGGATATCGCCTGCCACACTTCCCTCTGCTCACAACTGCTGCCAAGGCACAGCCAGTGTGGTGCAGGGCTATGCACAGCCCCTGTCACAGCCAACAGCCCTGTGACGGTGCCACCGGTGTGACTGCGGCCTCTGCACTGCCACCGGGGGCAAGTCTGTGCCGTGTCCCCACAGCCAGGATGCTTTGATCCTGTTGCAAGAATCAGGAGCTGCAGGAGAGGCAGGTATGGACAGTGTGACAGGCAGTGGTCTCCAGCCAGCCAGGTTCCCTCTCTGTGATGCAAAAACAAGGAGAAGAGTGTCCTTGCTTCCACAGAGAAACGCACGTCGTTAATTTGAGGTATTTAGAGCCTATTTAAGCAGAAAGGTTTGCTTGGATTCCCCTTCCCCGAGTATCAGGACGAGAGACAGCTGATAAAATTCCTGAAGAGGCAATTGGGAGAGCAGCGATGCTGTCACAACAGCATTCTGTGTGCCATCAGAAAGGGTAATTAAAGGGCACTCGGAGACTCTTGCCGGCGTGCCGGGATGCGAGCGCGATGCCGGCACACCGGCAGCCGTCGCGGGGCTGACACGTCTGCCACTCAATCAGCCGTCGGAGCCGCCGCGGAAAACAGCCTTCCTCCGGCACAAGCTTTGGGGTGGTTATTGCTGGTACGCTCTAACGAGGAAAGGGATCTGGACCCAGAACGGAAACACAGCCCAAACCTTAGTGGCGCTGACTCCATCCCTATCGTGCCCACTCCTGCTCTGCTGCTGCCTCTGCGGCACCCAGCCTGGACACAGCCTTGTGCCAGGGCTGGTGGCACCCTGACACCCAGCCTAGCCTGGCCATGGGCTGGAAAAAGGGACTGGTAGGTCCAAGCAGCTCTCTAGGCGGTTGGCACCAGTCGTTCCACCATCCGGATGCCACTGGGAGCTGGCAGTCACTAACCCCTCACACCAGCATTACTCTCTAGCCACAGATTTGCCCCCCGAGTGGTTCGCAGTGGCTTCTCCAGGCTTGTTAAGACACAAGACCACCACGACGTGGGAAAGCTCCTTTGTGAGGCTGATCTTGGGGACCCCAGCCAACGTTGTCCCAGGATGGAGATTGCAAAGGGCAGTGTCAGCGTCCTCCTGGGCTCCCTGGGGCTCTCTGACTCTAAGCACTGCGACAAGACAGCACCGAGACAGGAAAGTGGAAAAAAAAATTGACGCAGCATCTTCCCATTTCTGGTATTAAAAAGCCCAGTCATTAAGGGAACGCACTTATTAATTATCTGTGATTTGTTGTGAAATGCTGAGGGGTTTACAACAACAAGAAAAGGGGGAAAAAATTAATTTCTCTTCAGATGCCCGCCCTGCTCCGCTCCCGGCCCCACACACGCCCCTGCCCCTCGCCGGCGCTGCCTCTCCCCCAGTCCGCGGCCATCTGCACTTCCTAATTAAAGGAACCCCCGGGAGACCCGTAACACAAACGAGCTAATTTCATGTTTAATGATCTTTAATCAGGAGTGAGTGTGACTAACAACAGCCATCCAGAAGGTGCTTTGTTATTCATTTTATCTTCCATTGGCTCCTCGGCAAAGTCGATTCCCCGCCCCCGCAGCGGACGAGAGGGCGCGGGGTGATGCTCACAGAGTCCTTGCCATGCACTCTTGCAAGCCCTGATAACCCCGGGAGCAGCTGGGTGAGATCCCAGCGCCGCTCCCACACTGTAGCTGTGGCTTCCACGTGTGAGACGGCACGTGTGGGACAGCCTGCATCCGAGTGGCCCTGGTCCTGTGATTGTTCCCTCATGCCAGATTCCACAACCCTTGCCACAACCCTGCTGATGCTGGGGGCGATCCATGGGGTGTGATGGAGCCCATGGGAGCAGGCAGGGCATCTGTGTCCTTACCGCCTGGAGGCTGGTGGAGCCCAGGGCAATTTATTCCAGAAAGGAGGGACAGAGCCCTCAGAGATGCTCTAAAGAGATGACGTGGGTCTCCCAAGAGAAAACAAGGGGTCCTACAATTTCCTCTTCCTAATATTTGTTTTTTAAACCACATTCACCTTCTTCACATAATCCTCTCCTCCTCCTCATCTGTTCCACATTAAACTCAGCACCGGGTCTGTGTAAATAGCACTGATATTTCTAGAGCCTTTCAGAATAAATACCAATAAAGAAAACAAGGTGGCAAAGATGTCAAGGGATTTCAGGGCAAACTATTGTCCCCGTCTCTTGCAAAGGAGCCTGCAGGAATCACTCCCCAGTTCCCGTTGCAGGGGAGGCAGATGAGTGGCTGCTCCTCCATCATGTGTTAACCACTGCCCATTTTCTTGCCCCCTAATTGCCAAATGGCACCTGCACAATAGCACTGCATGGCCGTGCTGCTACTGGGTGAGTGCAGGGTTATTTCAGCTCCTAAACCCTCTGTGCAAGACTCTTGGGAGTTCAGTGCAATCACAAACTAATCTGCAAATGTCCCTGAAGCCACTGCACAGGCTTCTCCAGCAAAGGCACCAAGGAACCACCGTGCCTGCACCAAACCCTTGTGATTCTGTGTCACTGGGCAGCTCCTGGCCAAGGCTCGACCCAGGTGGGACCTCCTGGATGTGTTCCTGGGGGTTCTGCGTGCCAGGGTCTCCCTGGGGACCCTTGGTTCTGCTTGCCCCCCTTAAGTCCTCCCTATCAGGCCTGTGCCTCACACCTTCACTGATTTTACACCAAAACACCAAGCAAAAAGCTAATCAACAAAACCAGGCTGTGGACTTCTGGAGTGCTGCAGGCTGGAGCCTTGCCAGCAGCACAAGGGAGGACCCTGCTTTGGGCGCAGGTGCTCCCTTGCCATGCACCAGCAGGCCAGGTTTGGGACAAAGTCCAGGACAAGGAGGGGCACAGGGGAGTCCCAGGTGGGTGAAGGGCACTCCACTCTGCCACCACTCCCCCGGCCTCCCCTGGCCCTCTCCAAGCATTCAAATAGCTCTTTTTCTGCCTAAAACAATTACAGCAACTAAAAATAACACTTAAAAGGTCAGTGCTCTGCTATCTCTCTGCAGCCTGGAGATGTGAGGATGGAGGGGTGCTGGTCCAAACCTCCAAGTCAGCAGTCTAATGAGGTGGTAATCAACCCATATCGCACACACTGCCCTAAAAAAGCCTTGGAAGGAGCTCCCTACTCCACCCTGTCCAGCTGGAGCAGCTGGCAGGGACACTGCAGAGGGACCATGACTTGCTCTCCCCTGTAGAGCTTTATTATAAGATCACCTGAGCTGGCTAATCCTTCTCCTAAGGATCTGTAGGATCTGCTGTGCTCCTCAGGATCACTCCCTGTCATCTTGTGAGGGTCACCCTGCTGACTGCATACCCTGGGATGCTGCAGTTCCTCAGGGCAGTTTTGCAGGTAGATACTGCTGCAGTGCACTTATTTTGGTCCATCTCAGCCTTCTGGCTGTGGGTTTCATTTCTCTGAGGGGCATGGGTGATCCCTGTGGTCAGGAAATCGCTTTCAAGATTTAATTGGAAAAGCCAAATCCTGCAGCAGTTTGTCTTCAGGCAGTTAGGCGGAATTGGGAGGGTGGTAGAGAAGACAAGCAGGATCCCAAGCTGGCATTGCCTATTTTCAGCTGCTGGACAGGGCTGGTGGCAGGACCAGCATCCCAAACCACAGGATGCCAATGTGGAGACAAGCCAGGTGAGCAGAGCTGTGCCTGCTCAGACTGGTGGGCAATTCTAGGGTGGGGTGAGCAAGCAGAAACTGATGTGCCCACACAGCACTAGTGGTTTTGCCCACGAGCCCACCTTTCCTCTGCCATCAGCACTTATACTGGACAGTGTATATTTAGGGATTTCTCCATGTCCCTCAACCACTAAGTACACAGAAATAGCAACAGCTTCTGCTTATAGTTGCACCTTTTATACAGAAGACATCCTGCAGTGTGTCACAGGGCTCCCACTGCACCAGCAGCACCTGCAGCCTCACATGTCTATTGTGGATGGGATGGATTAGAAGGGACACAGTGTGTTCCCACCACAGCATCATCCTGCCAAGCCCTCTTTGAGAGGAGCGGAATGGGACACTGGCTGATGGCTGTCCCTGGGGACTGGTCTCCTCTGGCCAGTGTGCCCTATCTGACAGCTGGGGCTGGAGGCCTCAGCCAGGTGAATGCTCAGCCTTGGGTGTCCCAGCCCCGCCATAGCACAGCAGCCTCCTGGCTGGGCAACAAGGCAAAGAAAGTTCCTGCTACACCTGCCGCAGGCTGGTGTGAGGGCCATAGCCATAAACAACCTCCCAAAGGGACTGGCTGAATTCCTGGGTGAAATTCCTACCTACAACCATATCCACACCTGACTGTGGCTGGCAGGGGCTCAACCTTTATTTCCACTAGGCTAGAGCTATCCTTGTCCATACGCATCACGATGAATCCTTCCCCAGTCCCCAGAAGAGGAATATATTCATGGTTAGCCTCAGCCACCACAGGCTGTTGGATGGACCCAGGAGTGGTCTGGTGAGGACCATGCCTCTCCTGCAGTCCTCACCTTGTGAATTCCCTGCATCCCATCCACCATCAGAGGCCATATGTGTTACCCAGGACAGGTGGAAACAGTCAACAGACATAATCTGCCTTGGCATCTTTTTTTTTTTTTTTTTAAAGCAATTTCCTTCCTCTGCCTCTCTGACAAAGCTGAGGAAATATTTAAGTGACCTGTCAACAGTTTTTTCATCTCCCTGAGAAGATGTTTTATCTGATCACACCTCGCCAGCTATTCTTCTTTACATGGCATCTCCTGTCCGCTCCTGCTCCTCCGAGGTTGCCTCGAACGAGACGTGGCCGCCTCTCCCCTCCACTGCACTCAGCAGCCACAGGGATGCCAGCACAGACATACAGGGCTTGGTGGGTGTTGGGGACCCCCTGCTCTTCCAAGGATGGGATGGGATGGGATGGGATGGGATGGGATGGGATGGGATGGGATGGGATGGGATGGGATGGGATGGGCATTTTNGGATGGGATGGGATGGGATGGGATGGGATGGGATGAAAGCCAACAACCACTACACTGAACCATCACAGCCATGGGGCTGCTATGGGTCACCCAGCCCTCTCAAGAGAGTCCCTGAAGCCCCATCCTTGGTTTTTAAGAGGGGACAGCACCACCACAGGCTTCTTGTGAATGATTTTCTTGTTCTGCTTTTCGGCCAGACCGGCTCTACAGCAGCAAGGTTGGTGCTATAGCACAGTAATTCTCCGAGCGTAATGAAAGCTGACATTATATCAAACACAATAAAGACTCTCAGTTGATGGAGATCATTCCTGAACACACAAACCCATTACACTGAAAAAAAAAATATCAATTCTACACACTCGCCAGCCAAAAGAAAATGTGATTTGTTATCTAAAAGGGGGTTATAAACACAGCTTCAATGCACTTTCTGTGCTGTAATGAAAACTGGGTTTGAAATGGCAAGATGACTGCAAATTAGAGTATTTGATTTTATTTTCTAACTTTTTAGGTAAACCTTCTACAAGGGCAAGTGCAAGGTTACGGTGACAATCTTTCTGTTCTCGGCCGATAAGTAGGATCTGTAATTAAAGGAGGAGAAAAATGAAAGGGGGATAAGGAGCTGGTGTTCGCCCTTCTGATGCTGCTTTGAACACAAAGCCCTGCCTGCGTTGCTGTGGCCAATCCATGGGAACAGCTGCTGGAGCCCACGCGTGGCATGGTGTGGCACAGACATGCACGGCAGTGGTGCCGGATGGAGCAGCTGGTTGGCAGGGACACTGCACCCAGGGCTGTATGGCCACAGACGGGCACCCAAGCCATGCTGCCACATCCCTCTGCTTTATCCCTCACCTTTCCTGGGCGGTCAGGAATGCAGTCTCTGTTATTCCTCCTGTCTGTCCCCATTTAGCAAAAAGTGATCCCCTTTTCCCTGGAGTTTCGTTTCTAATGGAGCTTGAAATTATCTGGGCTTTGTTATTTCTTGCATGCTCGCAGGCGGGGGTTATGGATGGAGGCAGTGGGGTGGGGCTGCCCGGAACCTGTGATCCCTCTGCCCACTCCACAAATGCCATCGCACGCCAAACCCACCCGTGTCGCACCCAGAGGTTAAACCCTGTTCCCCAGCAGCTCCTACATCCACAGCTCAATGCACGCCTATTTTTCTTTTCCAAGGAGAAAGGGCCTGCTTGGGCTCTCACCCTTCAAACTGCCCTTTCCAGCACCTGAAAGGTGGGGAGAGGTGGGAGGCAGGGGGATAGCAGGCAGAGGAAGAGGGGAGCTTCCCAGTATAGTAATGGAAAATGCAGTGAGGAAGGAGACTGGGAGAAAAACAACAGTAATAAACATTTTATGAAGCAGAAAATGGCTTATAAAGAAGTCAACTTTTAAAGGCAATTTATATAATCCTGCCAGGCTCACATAAATGCGGGGATGGATCTCTGCAGCGTCAGAATGTCCCTTAAAGGCACAAAAAGCTCTGGCAGCCCCAGCAGACTGACACGCAGTGATGACGATGCCCTGGGATGCATTTTGTGGCTGATGGCGCAGATCTGCACCTTCAACAGTGTCCCCTGGGTCAACACAGCCCCTGCTCCCACACACCAGCACAGCAAAGACCCTGCTGGTGCTGCTGGGATGGGGCTGAAGGTCTGGAAAAGAACCTAAGGCACCGGAAAACTCGGGAGGAGAGCAGAGCACGCAAGCGGAGAGGAGCTGGGAGAATATGGAGCTGGCTGGGATGTCTGACAGGCAGCGTGGCAGCTTGTCAGTGAGGATGGATACAAAGAACGGCAGCAAAAAACTCAGGATGACCTCCCAGTGTTTTTATAGGTACATTTTGAAGGTCTCTCACCCAAGCAGGGTGGCAAACAGAGGATGGAAACCTGGAAAACAGCCTTGTGGTGTGGGCTGCATCTCCAGCACCTCTGTTTGCTGCTGGGCATGGTCTGCATGGAGGGCTCAGCACCACAGCCAGGGGACGGGACTGGAGACATCCAGAACAGGGAGAAAGCCCTGGTGTCTCATCATTTTGCATGGAGTGGAGCCAGCCTGTCCCAGCAAACCTTTGGATGCCAGCCTTTAGGCCAGAAGATTCTCACTGGGAAAACTGATAGGCCAGGTCACTGCAAACTGGGAGTTTTCTGTGGTCTCTTATTATACCAGTGCCAGGCAGTTACAGTGCCCTGTGGGGGAAGTCCACCCCATGGGCTCAATAGGACCCAGCTCTTGCCTTTCCAAGGCTCCGCCAGCCTTATCTGGTGGGTGAACATGCAACCTGAGAGACCCTCACTGTGCCGGCAGGGAAGGGCATGACCTCTCCTCTCTCCAAATCATCAAAGGTGGTACAATGGCCCCAAACCACAGCCTGCCTTGCTGCCCCAATCCCTGCCCAGTCTGCCATCCTGAGTTGCCACCCAGCCCCGGGGTGAAATGAGCTAGGGGGAACATTTGAGGGGTGCCCCAGGTGCTACTGTACAGATGACTGTGGGCTCAAGGCTACATTTGGCCAAGGAAAGTGCTCTGATGTCCAGAGAAGATCTGGGGACACACAGGGACATGACCCCAGCTTGGCATGGCCAGGTGACACGGGGGTCCTGAGAGTGAACAAGGACAAGGAGCAGGGATGGGGCAGGATAAGGGGATGGTTTTGGGAACAGGAAGGCACTTTGCAAAGCCCCTGAGGTGTGAGACTGAACTCGACCCCTTCAGAAAGGCCAGCATGGCTGGCGCGTGGCTGGGAACACCAAGACACAGTGAGGAAAAAGAAACTTTCCCTGCGGAGACGGATGGTGAGTGATAGCTGGCAGCAGCCTCAGCCGCTCAGGCTCCTGCTCCTGTTTCATTTTCCCCCGGACTTCCATAGCAACCCATCTGCAGTGAGGTTTAATGGGGCTGCCATTAGCACTAATGCAGCGCAAACACTCAGCATCTGCCGGCGCCTTCGGATGGAAACACAAAAATAACCACGCTCGCCGCAATCTGTCATCGACTCCGGCGCGGGGTTAGGACGCGACACGCTGGGAGAGGAGGGGAGAGCTGCAGCCAGAAGGAACGAGCTGCTTGGTGGGAAGGGAGGAGAGGAGGAGCTGGGGATGCTGTGCTGCTGCCTTCCCTGCCTGCTGCCCGTGCCAGCACCAGCAACAAGCTGGGGGCAGGCGCAGAGCCGGTGTCAGCGGTGCTGGCACACAGGCCTGACCGTGCCTGGACATTTTAAGGATGAAGGACGGAAAAAGGAGGTTCAACCCCAGCAGTGAGAGATATGCACACAGCATTTCCATCCCTCTGCTCTGCCTGGGAACCAGGGCTGGTGCAGGCAGGGCTGAGGCAGGCAGGGCTGATGCCCAGCACCCTGGGAGCTGTGCACAGAGCTGGACCAGTCCATCAAGTGTCCCAGCCAGGCCTGGGCTGTCCTGATAAAGCTCTGCGGTGACGCATCACTGCACATTGTTTCTGGGTGACTCGCTCCTAATTACCTTGATTAAGTGGTTGCAAACAGTGCTATTAAAAATATTTTTTCTACGAAAGTGGATTTCTGAAAGGTTTGTGCTGTGAATGGTAAAATGAGCCAAGAGCTCCCCAGTGCTACAGCCTTTCTCAACACGTTTTGTATCCTAACTGTTATTCCCCTGGCAGTGGAAGGCAGCCAGGTCTGGATAGAGAAGGAGCTCTTTGAGGCTATGGAGGGCCCCTGCAGCAGGAACTCATCCCTGTGGCTCAGGGGATTAAGCAGAAGCCCAGAAAATGCAGTGACCTTGTGCGAACTCTGCCTGCCCTGCCACATCCCAGTCACAAGCTCTGTGTGCCAGCCCAGCACAGGGTACACAGGGACACCACGATGTCCCTGGGGTGCCCGTGGCCAAGCTTCAGGTGCTGCTCACAAATGAGCTGCCCTGGGGCTCCTGATCCTGGAGGACACACAAGATTTGTCCAACATTAGGGATGGAGATGGGAGCCCATGGGTGATGCCTGCAGGTCCCCTGGCACTGCTTTTATCTTTCCCCAGGAGCTCTGAGTCCACAACCAAGGATCTGGCAAGGCACTGGCACTGGCATCAGCCAATGCCTGCATCAAATCACTAACCTCCCCTCCACCAGCCTCCTGGGAAGAGGTGACAGTAATTCAGCAGTGCTCTCGTGCAGAAAGGTCTCCGTGACTGATGGTGCCAATGACAACTGTCGCTGGGTGGGAAGGCCAGTGGGGACACCTCAACTCTCCTTAGTAAGGCTGTTCTGCTAACGACAGGATGACCCCTGTGAGCTCAGCTTTCTCCTCAGGTGCCCATGGGATACAGAATCAGCCACAAATGTCCAACCTATGCTGGCCACATGGCAAATGAAAGCCAAGCAGGTCAACCCCTTGTCTTCTCTTCTGCTCCTCCTGCCTCTCTCTCTCCACATGAAACCCTGGTGACTACCATCTATGGCAGGAGGGTCTGCATGAGCAGCATCAGCTCAGACAGAGAAATACACCCCAAAACATACCAGCAAGGCCTGGCAGCAGGGGTGTCCCCTCAGTGACTACAGGGGCCAGACAGGATCTGGCCCAACCCAGAGGAAGGGGCTGGGTGGTTCAGGAGTGGTTTTTTTTATTGCAGACTCCATTTGCACTGGGAGAAAAACAATCTTTCCTTCCTTTTGTATTACAGTTATAATTTGAGAGCATTTCCAGACAGAATCCTTCAGGTTCCCGCTGAGTGCTATCACCGCCAGAATTACAAAGTCAAATGCAATCATTAAACCCGCGTCTTCCCTCTCCCAGCCCAGATTGCTCGTTCCCCCAGAAACAGCCCCCCCCCACAATTGCCAGCATGTGCCACGGATGAGCCACCACTGCCATCACCCCATGTGAAACCCTTCTTGGCATCAAACCCTCTGACTGCCAGAGATGGGGAGTTAAGAGTCTCCCCAGCCCCCACAGCCTCAGCACTGAGCTGTCAGTTCGACCTTCACCTCCTGCCTTCTCCTCACGGTGTGTGCAGGCAGAGGCAAGGCTGGAAACGAGCTCAAAATCGCATCATTTGCTCTCATTAGTGGTGGCAGGCGGTGGGGCCGGGGCTGCCTGCGCGCCGAGCGGCACTGCACGGCCAGTGGTGACACACGAGGGAACAGGAATGGGGGCACAGAGGGATGGGACAATGACTCCTGGAACAGGGGGGGCTCAGCATCCAGGAAGGAAGGGCTGGGAGTGGCTGGAGCATGCATGGACCCTTACCCGGATGTTGTCCTGCCAGTGGTGAGCCTTCTGGAATTTCTCCGCCGCGTTGGCAAGTCTCTGCAAAGCAAAAGGAAGAGAAGTGAGTGCATGGGAAAGGAAGAGGATCCAGGCATTGCCCACATCAATCCAGGATCATGGGTGCAGCCCCAGCACCCAGAACCCCTGTTCAGGGGAACCTGCAGGACCCTGCCACCCTTCTGCTACACAGGCAAGGGGGCAGGAGGAGGGATTGCAGACAGCACCCTGAAGAAGGGCCTCCCAAGCACAGAGAGCCAATTTTTCCCTGCTTTCTCCCTGCTTTTCTGGAACAAGCCATTATGTCCAGAGAAATCACTGCCACTTGAACACAACCAGAGCTGACCCATTGCACCTTGGTGGCTGTTGACATCCCACCAGGGCAAGGCAGGTTCTCATTGCACAGGGCAAGAGCAGAATCCAGGTCCCTGTGTTGATGGCCCCCAGCTCTGTGCAGAGCAGAGCAGACCCTTGAAAAATGCTTCAAAACCCTCTTGAAAAGCCCAAGTGGTGGGGCCCAGAGGTTCACAGTGCTGCCCACCCAGATGAACCCCTTTGCATGCCTGTTCCCATGCTGGTGTAGCCAGAGGAAGCAGGACCCTCCAGGAGCAGGATGGGGCGATGCTCAGCACCGGGACAGCCTCACTGGGTGCACAGCCATGAGACTCCTCCCAAGCACAGAGGGTGCAGGGCTGAAGACTGGGCAGCCCTTGGGGTACTGGTAATGCTGGGAAGAAGCTGCAATCTGGCCTTTCATGGAGCCAAAGGGGACAGACAGGGCAAGAGCTCCAAGCTTTCCACAGGATCCACTCCACATCACTAAGCAAATAAAGCTAAGAGCAAAACAAACACATTTCCCGCCATCCCTTGACCAGCCACAGGCACCCACAGGGATGTGGGACTTGCCTAGGAGCTGCCTGCTGGGGCTGTACAACCTGATCAGCACCAATGCCCATCTGGAGACAGCACAGTGTCCCTGAGCCAGCCCACAGAGCCAAGGGCCACCTGACCCCTGGGTGCTGGACACCCTCACCACTCACAGGGGCATGGGGTTTATCTCTGCAGCCTTGCACCACCTGGCAAAGCCCGCCTGCTTCCCACCACCCATCAGCTTTACAATGCTCCCAGGGAATACACACCTCAAGGTCTCAGCTCCAGGGGCTAATCTGTACAGGGATAACTGGCCACAAGGCCTGTGAGGCTGTTGCAGCCCAGGAAAGCTCCCTAGAGAGTTAGTGCAAGTTGTATCAAGTGAAGATGTGCTTTAGAGCACATGCTGCTGCATTGCTTGCTCCTTGTTTTCCTGCATTCCCAGTGGGACGGGACATGGTCTGCTTGATGCAAGGGATGCCAGCAGCCAGAGCATGGGGAGAGAGGTAAGCCCTGGCTGTTTTCAGACACTGAATTGGCTGGGAGGAGGAGGAAGGAACTCTGACAGTGGGGTGATATCTTGGACCAAAAGATAACTCTAAATCACCACCTGGGCAGCATCACAGGTTCACATAATGCCCATAGGATTCGCAGTGCTGCTGCACGCACAACTTTCATGCTGTGAACCACAAATCCCAGGGTGATAAAGCACTCCTTTGTTCATGCTGGTGGGAGCCCATGGGGCTGGTAGTGAAGTCCAGTTACATCCCTGGGAATTTATATCCCCAGGGCTCCTTCCTGTCTGGAAGAGCATACACACACACACACACACACACACGAGCCCTGGGCACAGCCACACATGACACAGATGCCATCCCCAGCAGTTCCCCCAGTGCTGCCATCAGCATACGGCGATGCAAAATGCCTCAGCCCTTCCAAATGGATGTTCAGGGGAAAGGAAGTCCTCAGGTGCCACAGCATCTCCTTCACCTGTCCTCACTGCCTGCAGCAGTGGCAGCCCCACCCCTGCCAGTGTGGCTGGAGCAGGGCCATGACAGTGTATTTCTGTGAGCGTGGCAAAGCTCAGGCACTCAAAAGTGAGGTGATGAGTGGTGAAAGACATCACAGATCTGCCCCTCCCCAGCCTGCAAATGCAGCTTGTTTTTATCAGATACAGGGAAACACGAATCCATCACTGCATAATCTTGGCACGCACTGGTCGAAACTTTCCTGTTTAATCTTTTCTCTTTCTCTTAATCTTGATTTCCAAATCAAAGTGCTTGCTTTCAATGGCCAGCATCCAAGGGGAAAGATCAGCTATCAGCTAAACATTGAAGCAAAATCCTTACAGCTCCAGCGGCAGAGAGAAGGAAATGGGAGACAATGTGTGGCTGGACAGAAAAGCCAAACGATGGGAATTTTCAGGGCAGTTTTGCAGGGTCTCACCTGCACAGCCACGTCCCTGCCCCCTCCTGGAGCTGCCTAGAAAAGCTGTGGCCCAATTCTGCTCCTCATTCCTCCAAGCTTTTGTGCCCTGTTTATATATTGAGATGGCTGATTAAAGACAAGCATTTATTCTGAGTTGCGTTTAAGGCAGTGGTGATGAAATATGCATTTTTCTATACTTGATAAGAACGTGTTTGTTTATTATGGGCTGGGGTAAGATTTATGGACATCTTTAACTATTCATCGCCTTGTGCAAGGTGCCTGGAGGGCTGCAAATGGTGCAGTAAGGGATGGCTATGCCCAGGAACAACACTTCGACAGAAGATATTTTTCCTCTGGAAAATGTCAATTTGTCAAAGTCAATCCAGACACAACTTTGGTTTAAAAAAAACAAAAAAGAAATCCAGATGTTCTTGTTTGATAAACAGCACGTTGCAGGGATGGGGAGGGGCCCGTGGTGGGGATGGCACAGTCGTAGCAGGGTTCTGTCCTGGCTCCTGGCTGTCACTGGACACCCAACCCTGGAGAGGTGCCTCCCAGCTGTTGCTTCTGCAGCATTTTCCTTGCTAAAGACATTTTGATGCCATGGCCAAGATGGTGACTGGGAGGAGAGAGGGACCCTCTGCAGGAGGGGATCCTCTGCTCGTCTACATCCCTGTGCAGGGACAGGCCTGGAATGGTGCCATGGCAGGGGCTCCCCTGGCAGCAGTCCCATCCTGTCACATCCCTGAGAGGGGGGCCCATCCAGTCTCTGCTGACATGAACAGGATGGGTGATTGCCCGATTCCAAAACTGGCAACAAGGATGGGGCCCCTGAGGGGACTATTTGGGACAGAAGGACCTGGAGCTGTGTGTTAGGGCAAGGAAGATGTTCCTGCTCCCACAGCCCCCCCTGATATCTCCCCAGGGAAGGTGAGGGGTCTGCCTGGAGCCACGCACTGCTGCAGGACGTCCCCATTAATGCCAAATGAGTTCATCATGAATAATGTTATTGTGATCGATAGAGCTCAAGGATTATTTCTAATCCTTAATAATGATTAAACCATTATTTTTCAAGTGTTACAGATCAATCAGTCCAGCTCAAGGTGCACTGCGTGCAGGGACTGTGAGATGCCCAGGATGCACGCAGTGCACCAGAGAGCCTGGTGGGACTACATGGCAACCACCAAAACCTCCTGGAGTTGCAGACCTGGGGTTGTCAATTGTGTGGTTCCAACAGCAAGAAAAAAAATAGAGGAATTACCAAAAATAAAGCACAGAAAGAAATACCTGCAAATTTCCAGGAGGCTGTGGAGCAGGGACTGCCCTGGCACTTTAAAGAGCATAGTTCTTTCCCCAGAAGTCACCCAGGGCTAAGCACAGGAGATTTAGAGGCTGAAAACACTGAATTGAAACGACTCTGAAGGTCATGAAAGGCCAGCAGGAGATTTGCAAGGGATTGGTGTCTGGAGATCTCGACGGCGGGGTCTGTGAGGGGGAAGGTGCTGCGCGGGCTTTATCGTGCCCTGGCCTCGTTTGTATTCCGCGTGGTGCTCCTCTCTGCCTCACTGCTCACCCAGGCAGATCCAGCAGGAGCTCCCTGCTCAGCACACAGGCTCGCCTGGGATTAAGGAGCCTCAGGGACGCCAGGGACTTGGGATGGGCAGGTGGCACCAAAGGTGGCACGGCTGGGTGCATGCGCTCCCTCCCAAAAGCTGTGCAGGAAAGGAAAGGGGGGGCATGGTGGTTGACCTTCCCAGAGGATGGCACCTCCAGACACAGAGATGCTGCTTTTCCCCTGCTTTGCTCCAGGATCTCATTTCTCAGCCCAATCACCCACAAGCTCACTCACCCTTCTCTGAGCTCGGCTCACCCACGGGCGCTCACCTTTTTGGGTGCAGCAGCACCTTCTGGGGGCAGTTGGTCTGATGCCCTGGAGCTGCTGGGAGTGTGGTGGGAGGAAAAGCTGGCACAGGCAGGGACCACAACCTCCTCTCTAGTCGGAGGGAACCGACCCTGCTGTCGGCATCCCCACTGGTTGAGGAGCCAGCACACAGTGGGATGATTCTCACCTCCTCATTGCCACCCCTTCTCCTCCATCACAGCCGGGGCTCTCCTGCATTGTTCCAATGTTTTTACATAGAGTCTTTCCAAGGGAAACTGATCCAATGATGTGCTAAATCTCTCCTCCCAGGCCCCCCGTGGCAGTAAGCATGCCCTGGCTGCTCCCGCCTCAGGCAGATCAGGAGGTTTAACTTGGGAGGCAGTGGAGCAGAGCCCAGAGCAGCACACGGAGGCCAAAGGCTAAGGTTGGGTTTATAAAATGAGATTATGGCAAATACTCTGCAAGAAGAGACCAAGCAGCCCTGTGTAATGGCAGCAATGCCACCCCTGTATCCCAAGACTCCACACAGGCTCCCCATGCCTATGTTGATGCTGGGGGATGTTCCCTGGGGAGCCTGGGATGGTGTTCCCAGCTTCTCCCCAGCCAGTATGGAAGGACCCAACACAATGGCCCATCACGCAGCAGCTGTGTGTGCCCAGGGATATTTGCTCTGAGGGAGAGCTGCTCCTGCTAAGCCTTCATTTAACTCCCTCAGTGAGACTGTTATCACTTTCATCTCAGTGCCTTCCCCAGCGCCGTGAAGTGTGTTAACCTCCTGCATCTGAGCACACAGCTGGAAGGGGAGACCTTTGCTGGAGATTCAAACAGCCCTGCGCTACCAACCAGGCCGGAGAGTGCCACGAGCATCAGACCACCCAGCCCTCCTCCCACAGCAGGAATATGCCTGTGAAAGGTTAAGGCGAGAAGGTGAAAACCAAACACACACCACAAAGCCAAGGAACCCAAGCCCCAGGCAGGAACATCCCCCAGGAGTTGGTTTTTTAGCTCTTCCTCCTCCACAGTGAAGAAATGAGGATGGCACAAGACCCCTCCTTTGGCACCAACCCCTCCTCCATGGATGGGGTGCCCTGACACTGCACCTATCCCTGCAGAGCATCCAGAGAGGAGAAAGCCCATTCCACATGTTTCACACGCCTCTGTCCTTTCTGTCTATGTGCATCAGGGCAGAGGGCCCCTTCCCACGGTCCCACCTCCTGCCACCAGCTCTAGGGTGCCTCCACCTCAGCTCTCTCTCCCATCCCCAGCTGATCCTCTCCCCATTCACAGAATTCACCCCTAAGCAAACCCTACCAACAGCACACACACCACCATCCAAAAATGATCAACCAGCGACAAAAGACGACAACCCCCTTATATACACATAGGGAATATAAATCTTGAGTAAACACTGTAAAGCAGCGAAGCATCTCATCCTGTAATAATCTCCGAGACAGTTGATCCCAGGGCTCTTATTACCCCTGCAGCCGTCATCCAAAATCCAGTTGGCAGCAGGCTCAGCCACGGCTGAGTATTGATCATGGAGGCAGCTTCAAATATGCTGCAGCGTTTTTCTTTCAAAGCACTAACTTGTTTGTCAATAATTCCCTTGGCTGTGCGGAAGGAAAGGGGTAGAGCCTATCCCTCTTCCTCTTGTGCCTGGATCCAGCCTGTGCACGAGGGAGGATGGAGCTGGAGCCAAAACTGGCTGCTCATATTCTCTTGCTCATGGGAGGGCAAATAAAGCCCCAGTGACTAGCAAAGAGCAGGTGGTAAATCCTCCAAGGGCTTCCAGACCCCGGTGCTGTACCAGCTGGTACTCACTGCTGGAGTCTGGCAGGGCAGTGAGCGGGGACACCACTGCAGAGTCAGCCCTGCCAGGACTGAGGGTCACAAGGGCAAACCTGGAGCTAAACCAGAGCCAGAGCTGCTTCAGACCCCACACAGGGCAGTGGCATGGCCAGCACCCAACCCTGGGGGCCTGGGATGAGCTCCAGAGCCACAACTTCCATTATTTTACTGACCACCTCACTAACTCACAGCTCTGTAGGCCAGCAGTACATGGCTCTTGTTCCCCTGCCAGCATCCCTCCCTGCTCCTTCTTCTTCAGAGCCACAATTTTTACCAATAAAAAACACCATCACCATCCCAACAATCACAGGGAGGAGAGGAGTGAAACATCCCTAGAGGAGAGGTACCCATGTGTTTGCAGGTGGGGGGGGGAAGGGCACAGCACTGTTTCTCCGGGTGTTTCTCCTACCCCAAAATATCACTCAGGCCTCCAGAAGAGCTTAACTTCTCACAAACAGCAAAGCACCAAGGGCAAAAGGACAGTGCAGAGAACCAGGCGTCCTGCCGCATGAGCCGTGCTTGGTGCTCTCTTCAGCTCTGCTCCCCTTGGAGAAAAGCCTCTCTCTGCCACCCTTCTCCTGCCCTCCACGAGGATGGACACTTGCTTTCGAAAATCACCAGCAGAGGAGCAGCTCTGGCCCTGCTCCCCATCACCCCAACTGCTCCCCAGGAGGGGAGAAGAAGGGCAGGGGCACTGTGCCCTGTAAACCCATGGGGACACCTGCCCCATGGGACCAGCAATAGCAAAACCTCAGCCCAGCTGTTCAGTCGCTGCTCAGCTCCTGTTTTCACCAATACTGTGCCAAATAAGCGCTGCCCCATCCCTCCTGGGAGAGGCAGGGCATGCACCACGGTGCAGGATTTGTCCCCACCTCCTCCAGCATTGAGACGCAACTGTGGGATGCAGGATGGAGAGAAAGGGCCAGGCACAAGCAGGTGAGGGCAGTCTTGGCCTCTCTCACAATCCCCTTCCCCAGCAGGAGTGTCCATCCATACCAGTACTGCTGCTTCCTGTATCCTCCTGCCTTTCACCCTGGATGTATGGCAGCAAACTTTGCTCCCACATTAGAGATGACTTTAAACTGTACTGCAAAATGTCATCATGCTCAAGTCCTGCTGCAATGTGTTTCTGCCTGGCCTTGGGAAGCCAAACCAGGCACATTTGCCTCCTCTCTCAGGATCTGAGAAAAACCACTTCCTCCATCCCCTTTGCCCACACTATTTGGAGCCATGGCAGCCTTCTGCATCTTCTGTAGTTGATGGAGAGGAAAGCAGGGACCTCTGCTCTGAGATCCCGATATTCATCCAGAGGAAGAGCCAAGCAGGAGCACTCTGCTGCCCTGTGGCAGCACAGCTCTCCATGCTGTCCATGCCCAGCAGTTTTAAATTGTGTTCATTTCACACCTCTTGCCCTCTTCTGGAGCATCAGCTCACAAGATGAGCAGGGTGAAGAAAGCCCAGTCTGTTGCTCATGAAAGTTCTTATCACTCCCAAAGTAGTCAGACCGGTTAAGGTCCAACTGGTCTTATATTGCCTAAACAAAATCCTGGCTCACAAGAAAGAAAGTCTCCCTTGGGACAAAGCTGGAATACTGACAGCTGCCTCACAGGAGGTGCTGAATGGCTGGGGCATGCCAGCAGCATCCCAGAAGGGTGATGGATACAAACCACCCAACAAATGTGGTTCCAGTGTTATTCTTCAGTTGTGGATTGTCAGATGTGTCCCAGCAGAGTCAGGGCTGCCCATCCCAGTCTGAGCCCCTTGGTAAGTGCAGCACCACTGCCCTGGGCAGGCTGCCAGGCACACACACTAGAGCTAAAAGCCGGGCAGGTTTCACTCTCCACGGCTCTTGTCATCAGCTGCTTTGGGGACAGCTAAGCCAGGGTTCTGCCATGTACTCAGAGACAGTGGCACAGCAGGGACAGGGTGGGTGAGCTACTGAGCACAAACACAGCATCTTGGCACAGTGCAGTGGGTCTGCCAGAGCTCTGGAAGGGCTTGGGAACTCTCCTGCTGGGTGACAAGCAGCTGCTTGCTGCACAGTAAGGTTTCAGGTGACCAGAAATAATTCAGGTCAAGATGCATTTGCTGGAAGGTCAGAGCTGGGGAAATGTGACAGCAGGCAATTCACCAGGCTGGGGAGCAGGAGATGGTGCTTCCTTGGGCTTCTTCCAGCTCCTTTTTCCCCTGTATGGATGTGCTGTGGCTCCCATGGAATGGGTGAGCTGTGGGCATGGCAGACTGGAGGGATACAGCTCCCAGTGAGAGTTCTGGGAGATGGCACCTTATGACACAAGGTCCCAGGGCAGGCTTGGCTTCTGCAGTATTGAGAGGGCCAGCAAGCACCTTAGTGAGCACTCCAGTTTCTCCAGCCCCATCTCCTCCCAGATAACCTCCAAACATTCCATCCATCGGTGCTCTCTAAACCACGCTCAAATAACCTGTGGAGCTCCTGTTACAATCATCAAGAAGGACTTGTCACAGTTCAAAATCCATTACAATAACCACAAGGCGTTTCAGCAGCAATTATAAGAGATAGTTTCACTTAAAAATCAATTTTACTTAGAGCTTGGAGGAAAAGGGTTTTTTTAAAATAGAGAAAAAAAAAAAAAAAGGAAGTGATACAGCTTCTCACTTGGGCAGGAGGAGGAGGAATTTGCCTGGCCAGGTCTTAGCAACCAGAGTCTTCAAAGAAGAAAAATAAATCCTTCCTTTATCATTATCCTCCCTTATTTTGGAGAAATAAGTCCCATGTGAAGATGAGAAGAAGTTCAAGGAGTGGCTCCCCCTTCCCTGCAGTGCTCTGCATGGCGCCAACAACACAGAAACTCCCACAAGATGCAGGAGGGCATCCCTGAAAACCCAAAATGCAGCCCACATGCCGGCGGGCCCCCACCTCCCTGCTCCATGAGGATGAGGCCTTCCATGCCTTTGAAATCGTCCCCTTTAGCTCTTCACCTTTCATTCAAGCAGAGGCTGCTGAAAGTTTGCACTGGAAACCACTTACAATCGATTTATTTTAAGGCATCACCTCTTGCTGCGCTGTGATGTGCGAGCTCTAAAAAGCACCTCGTTTATTATCTGCTGCCGCGCGGGGATTTCCGTGCGGCACCATCAGGGCACAGCCAGAGCTCCTCCCTTACTGAGTTTTTATGGCAAGGCAGATTTTCACGCAGAAATTCCCCCAAGAATGCCCCAAAGTATCACCACCCAATGACCCCAGCAAGACTCAAGAGGAGACCCCAAAACTTCCTCACTTGAAACCCTCTGGGGACACGTGTGGCATGTTTGCCACGTCGCCCAGTGGCACCAGCCACCCTCCCACAGCCTGAGAGGGGTCGGACATGCTGAGCAGTTACTCAGGCCCCCCCTGTCACAACAACAGAAATGCAACCAGAGCAGTTGACACTGTCAGTTTAACACACCAAAGAAAAGCAACTGCAGTGCAAAGGGTCATGTAAAGGTCTTCCTAGTGGTGTTTTGCTCTAAAAACAAGCACCTTTCCTTGGAGTTTGTGGGGAGAAATCCCCTCCAGCTCAGGTTTTCCCTACGGCAACGCTGGGGCTGCTGCAGCAGCTCCTCAAGGGCATCGCTGCTGGGAGCCTGCAGTGCCCTTCCCTCTGTCCTGCTCCAGGAACACGTTTCACTGTTTCTCTTAAACCCGAAATTCAAGGCAACTTGACACTTTTTGTTTTAAAGACAGAAGTGGGGGAGGAGAAAGCGTGGAAGAGCTTCCCTAAGGGAAAAGCCATCAACTGGAACAAGTTTTCAACAACTACACGTTTCTTGACCTTTTCCACAGTCATATCTTTAATGTTTCATGGACAGATTTGATAAAAAAGAAAAAATTAATAAAATAGATTTCATTTTTTAAAAAAGGTCAGGACATGTGTTACAGGGAAAAACTCATTTAGGTCCCTACCTGCTGCCTTGTGGATGCTGGGGAGCCCTGCCCTGCCTCCCACCCAGGGTGCTCCAACCCAGGCATCCATCTCCACACCTTTCTAATGGCATTCAGGGTTTGATCTCTTCTGGATTTTTCCTTTCCCTGCCAGACATGGAATCAGGAACCATGAGCATTTGGAGAAGCTGACAAATGCTTGAGAGTCACAAGTGTTTGGTGGGGACGCTGCTCATCTCAGCTGGAGAGGCAGCCAGTGAGCTCAAACATGGAGAAGATGCTTGTCCAGGCTCCAGAAGAGATCTCCTACCTGCAGCTGCTCAACCTTGGGCCCAAAGTTCTCCCCAAATATTTAGGTAGATGTTGAGGCTGTTGCCATGCCCAAGCCATGCCCAGCAGAATGACCAACATTTGCACTCTCTTGTTCACCATGACAGCATTCCCACGGCTCTCGCACCCACCCCATGAACATCACGCCATGGATATCCCCTCTTACCCCTGTCTGTGGAAATGGATATGAGTCCCATCCACTGTTTTTGAGCTTGGGTTTGTCTAGAGCAAGCAAAGCAAAACGAATTCTCCAAGCACAGAGCCAATTCCTGCTGATCAAGATGTTTTAAAGAATAAATGGTATTTAATAGCAGCTCCTTCCTGGCTGGCCCAGCGGACTATTCCCAGAGACTCAGAGACAAAAGCAGCCCGGATGCCGTAAGGACATTTGTATTATTAAGCCCAATCTGCAATTAGAGCAGACTTCTGTCTAACTTCGGCCTCTTTTCACCATTTCCTCATTTTTTTGATTCACTAAGAACAAAATATTATTCATCAAAGTTTGCAAAAAAAATTGCGAGTGACTGCGATAACATCATACCAAGTTATTAAGTGGTGACAATGGGGGACAATTACAGTATATAGTCCATTATACAGCACTGCCGTCAGGATGAATCAAAGTAAAACACACGGTGAATGGCGAGGAGCTTATTAACGGGAACATTAGTGTGCCAGAACATAATACCTGCCATTCAGCCCCGGAGTTATCGCCGCGCCGGTGCCGGCGGGGACTGGGGAGGAAAGTTGTGGAAAGGGCTGGCAGCTTCACTGCACTGTTCAAGGCACCAGCCCCATGCTGAGGACTCTGTGGATTGATCCTCAGTGCTTAAACGGGGAAAAAGGGCAAAGCCTCAAACCTAGGCCACCACCACGCAGTATCTGACTCTAATTCTGCTTCTGGAAGGTTCTAAAGATTTGCAGTGGCTCAGACAAGCATAAGCAAACAAGGGCTTTCTTCAGTTCCCACCAGCATCCATGGGAGCAGCCTTTCTGTGCTCACCAGCATCCCAGAGGGTTTCTCAACACTGCCTTTTGGGCAAGGGCTGTTCCACCACCATCAGCAAGTCTTTGCAGGTCCCACTCAGCGGTGTTGGGCACATCCCAGACTACCCTTCCCCATCACCCGAGGCTGCCCCTTGCCTGCAGCAGCAGGTGAAGTGGGCCATGATGCTGGGAGACACATGAACTAAATTACCTGTGAAAATTCTCTTTGTGGGGAAGGAAAACGAGTAAACAAGCTGCATGCCTGCTTCCAGAGCACATCAGCTAAATTCCTAGGCCTGGCTCTGCACAAGGGCTAACCTGTGGGAAGAGCTCATTTTATGCTCTGCCTCTCAGGCTCTGCAGCCCCCTCAGAGCCAACACACCTGCTTATAGTTCAGGTAGGTCCTGTCCCTTCTCTCTCTGCTGGCCTCAATTCCTGCCAGCGGTGAAACTCTGCTCTCCTTTGCCAGCACTGGGTTCCCTGCTGCTCCAGCAGCTCTGGCTTGCTCCTTCTAAGATGTTATTTTTACACTTCTCTTAAAATACAACACCAAGAGAGGCTTCTTGACTATATTAACATTAGGAATCTAATCAGCAATCAGACAGCTCATAATTTTCTGATTAGCTCTGATTATACTCAATCTTTAGGAATGGAAAAAAAGAGGGAAAGAGGAAAAAAAAAAAAAAGGAAAAATATAAAAATATTCTCTGCTCAGTTTTCCCACCCTGATTCCTTGATGAAGCAGTCACAGCAGCAGCTCTGCTGTTTCCAGCTAAGAAGGGCAGTGCCACAGTGACCTGCTAAGCCAGTGCTGGTCAACACTTGGTGCCATCACACTGCTGATCTTCATCCTTCCAGGCTTGCCAGGGTGTTGTCCTGGAAAGGGGCTGCTCAGGGAATGCAGAACACGTGGGTGCCAGAGCTGCTGACGAACCCAGAGGAGTGTTGGGAATTCTGTTTCTGGGCCAAACATCTCTGATAAAGCACTACAAAATAGGGTAAAAGGATGCCACAGAGAAAGGAGCTGATGCGTGTGTATCCAGCTGGCTTCAGCCTGGAAGATGGAGCCTCTCTAGGCAACAAGGAGGAGGCTGAAGAATTTTGTGAGATGAAGTCACGGCCACACATCAGCTTGGCAGGAGATGATGGGTGCTTTGGGGCAGTCCAGAGAGAAAGATACCAAGGATTCAAGATCTGAGCACTGCCAGAGGGTGGGAGGCAAAGGAGCACACGGCCTAAAACCTCTGGGCAGGAGCAGAGGATGTCCCCAGGAGACAGATTTACCTGCAGACCTGGCAGTGGGAGCAGGGATGCCATCTCCTCTGAGCATCTCCAGCATCCTACAACAGCAGGGCTTTTGTGAAGGAGGAGAAAGGGATGTCCTGGTGCTGAGCCTCACAGCTGCAGCCAGGAGGAAGGAAACTGAGGAAGAAGACAGAGGAAGGAAATCTAAACCAAGCCCTCTAACAGAGCTAATCAGTCGCGTGTGCTCTGCGTAGGAGATTCACTCCTGACTGCAGCAAGTGATCAGCTGATGCTGTGAAGCATGAGATTTAATTATTTGTATCATAGCCACCGCCTGCATAACTACAAATGATATTAATGGTGATAAAACTGTCCAGCTGGCTCTTCAAACCTATCACTGCACCGACTTGCTGCCTCCCACAGCAGGGATGTGCTGCCTTGCAGGGACTGCTCATACCGCGGCACCACTGGTGGCAAACCCTGTCTACCGAACATCACAGCAGACAGACACCATCTGGAATGACCATCCCATGTCCACCCACGGTCACTGAGAGCAGAGGACGTGCTTCCTGTCTTGAAGAAAGCCTCAATAACAAGAGGTGCTCCTTCAGAGCACTGGCTGACCATGCATTTGCAGCAGCTTGGCTGAACCTCTGAAGTGCCTCATGCCCGCTCACAGGCTGGGCAGCCACTTTGCTGGGGAAGAGAGGGCAGCCCCATCTCCCTCCAAGCTGGTCACTGCTCCAGGCTGTTCCTCAGGAGTGCTGGCAGAGCTGCCAGTGAAAGCACTAGTCCTCACTTTGGTCAAACCAAACGGGTTACTAAAGATCTATGCTAAGCTATTAACCTGCTAAAAAGTACAATAGAGTAGAGTACAGCAGTATAGTTCAGGTGGATGTGGTAAACATCTTGTCCAACTGCAAGACTAAGGGACACTTGCCCAGTTTGAATCCAAGGAATTCAATTGTCCAAGCAAATGCCCCAGGTCAGAGCAGAGCAGCCACAACAGGCCCTGCAGCCTGACACCACCTCCCCTGCAGAACTCCTTGGCTGAGGTCTCAGTTACTTTTACACTGACTTCAAAGAAATAACTTTGAAAGCCCTGCTTGAACTAAACCGTGGAGAAGAAGAAGGTGCAAACACCCCAGGGCTTGGCTTTCCTAAACTTCATTGCAGCATCCCAAGCGTGCAGTGGGGTCACCCCATCTCCTTCCAGCTCAGCAAAGCAGATGGGACCCAGGAGGAGGTGGTGCCTGTGCTGAAGATAACCAATGGAGGGCATCAATCCCTTTCATGTCCTGGGACTCGAGCCCTGCTGCCACTGCTCTCTCCCATGGCAGACACGGTGCTCAGCACACGCACGTACCCAGTGGGTCTGTCCTACTGAACTATCCCAGTGCACACAGTAAAACCCACCCAGGTTCCTGTGGACAGGCCTCCCCACGCCAAGTCTCCTCCTCACACTCCAACCCTGCCACCACAACCACAGAGCTCTCTTTCATGAAACGACGCCAAAGCTGTAATTACTTTGAGGTGACCTCTGGGGAAAAAAAAAAAAAGTTCAAGTTTAAAAAGAAAATCTCTCTGGTTAATGCTATGCAAATTGCCAGCGAGGCAATCAGGCTGACTTTTAAACACTGGCCCCCGTCGAAGGGCTCACAAGACAGTCTTATTGTCTTGCTATCAATTTGCATCTCATTACCCACAATGCGCCTCTGGTTGGAGGTAACCTTTTGGGGAACACACCGCGGCAGGAACTCAGGGGCAGTATGGTCACTCCTGTTTACAAAGCTTTCGTGTGGCCCAGCACATGAAATGTGATGGTTGAGGGGCTCAGGTCACTGCCAGCCTTACCCACTGCTTGGCCAGCAGCACTGTGACCTTGTGCCCCCTGGACCTGCACCTTCTGCCACCTCCTCCCAGCGCCCTGTCTGTGTTAGCTGTCCCACAGACACATGCACACCACAGGTCCTTCCCACCAGGCTCATCAGCTCCCACAGTCCCCAGAGGCTGTAGAGTAGCAGTTTGTCTTCACCTGGCTCTTCAAGGCCATTCAAGATGTTTCTGAGAGCCTTTGCACGCTTTTGCACATCTCCGCCAACCCTCCCCACCTTAGGGAGATGGTACCAAAATAGCACTTTTCTACAGGAAGATCTGCCACGTCCTTGTCCTCAGCCTACTCCTGCTTCTCCAGCCACCTCAGCATGTGCCACAGTCCCTGAGATCAGGTGCCTCTGCCCTCTTCTCCATCCCCACAAATTTGGGGTGACAAAACCAAGTGTTCAGCAATGAATCTCACCTACGTGAATCACTGATCCCCTGACCATGCTGCCCTCAACATGCTGCTGCAGGGAGGCTGCCAGGCCCCATCCCTTGTTATTTGGCTGCACCCCACAGCCACCTGCAACAGGGACCTTTTGTTCAGTTACAGGACTTCATTCCCCTTTTGTAATGTCACTCATCCAGCTCAACGAGCCAGCACAGGGATCCTACCTCCAGGGTGCTCACCCTGTGCATGCTGCCTTGCTGTGGTGCCTCTGTGGCTGAAAAGCTGCCCAGTGGAAAAGGACCTGGGGGTGGCGGTCAACAGCAGCTGAACATGAGCTGCTGTGTGTCCAGATGGGCAAGAAGGCCAGTGGCATTCTGGCTTGAAGCAGCAATAGTGTGGCCAGCAGGCTCAGGGCAGTGACCATCCCCCTGTACTGGACACTGGTGAGGCCACACCTCAAGTCTTGGGTTCAGTTTTAGGTCCCTCACATGACAAGAAAGACATTGAGGGTCTGGAGCATGTCCAGGAAAGGGAATGGAGCTTGTGAAGGAGCTGGAGCACAAGTCTGATGAGGAGAAGCTAAGGGTGTGTTTAGTCTTCAGAAAAGGAGGCTCAAGGAGGACCCTCTTGCTCTCTACAACTACCTGAGAGAAAACTGTAGCCAGGTGGTAGTTGGTCTCTTCTCCCAAGGAACAAGCAATAGCACAAGAGGAAACTGGCCTCTAGTTGTGCCAGAGGAGGTTTAGATTGGATATTAGTAAAAACTTCTGCACTAAAAGGGTTGTCAAGCACTGGATCAGGCTGCCTAGGAAAGAGGTTGAGTGACCACCCCTGAAGGGATTTAAAAGACATGGACATGTAGCACTTGAGGACGTGATTTAGTAGTGAACACAGGGGTGCTGGGTTAGAGTTTGGACTCTGATCTTAGAGCCCTTTTCCAACCTAAACGATTCCATGAGGTGTCCAAACTGCTGACAGAGCACAACCCCCTCCTTCCCTGCTGGACCCTGCCACCAGCATCCCCACCTCCTCCAGCATCCAGCCTAGCCAGCCCCGTGCTCCCCGCAGCACCAGCAGCAGCCACAGCGGCCACCTGGGTCTTGCTCGCTCCGTTTTCTTTCTCCCCACGGGCTCTGCAGTGCAAGACCTCCCTGTTGAAGCTGCAGAGCTTCTCTGCTCTGCTTTTGGCAGCTGCCTGCCATGCCCAGCTCCCCGGCATCCTGCCGGAGCCGCGTGGCACCGCTGTGTTGCTAAGCGCTGGCAGGGCCCTCTGCCAATGCGCGGGTGCCATCTCCGCCACCCCGGCCAGAGGTGCCAAGGCAACAAAGGGGCTACTAATAGGCGAGAGAGCACCACTGCGAGGAAGAAAACCCAACTGCTTCAAATCCTCCCGAATAATGGTGCTGCCTCCCCGCTGCTCAAATAAGATGCAGCACTTTTGTTGTTGCGATAACTAAATACAGGAGATTTGAACAGCTGGAAATGCAGCAACAATATTTAAAAGAGGGGTTTTTAAATTGTTGGCATTTTATTCAATAATGGTAATGGGCTTTTTAGTGTTACTATTATTTTTTATTTTAAAGGCACAAGGTGCCCTACTCTGCGCAGTGCTGGTCAGGCTGCGAAGCCGGCTCTCGCCTCGTGATGGCAGGGAATAACTCTGAGACACTTAATAGCACCAAGACACAGGGCTGCTCGAGGGAGCCAGCAGCTGACAGGGGCATGGAAATCACAGCATTTGCTCCAGCACCCTGCTCAGCCCTGCACCTGGCTGGCAGAATCTAAAGATGCAAAACCCAAAAAGCAGCAGGAACCATGCAGCAATGATAGCAGAAGCTCCAGCCAGAGGTGCCAGCGTCGTGCCAGCTGAAGTCAAGGGAAGGACTGGAGGTAGCTGCTGCCCTTATCAACTCACACCCTCAGATACCAGAGCCCTTTCACCCCTGGAGTAAGGGAAAGCACTTAGTTATATTCAACATCATGTTGATAACAGCCAGGAGGCAGCAGAGGAACCAAAGTGCTGGAGAGGTGGGTTTGGAAATGTGCTGCAGTCAAAAGAAAGTTCCAGAGCCATGGCATGAGGCTGAAGGGCCCCAGCCTCACTTGCCCACACAGATATGCAGCTAATGACTGCACCTCTCTGGGTTTTTAGGAGCACAGACCTTGCAGACGTTCAGGCTGTGGTGGCAGACGTTATGCACCATCTGGTGAGAGCTGGTGAGTCAGTGGTGGCTGGTGGGGCACGTAGCTCACAATGCCCCACGAAGGGACAGGACCCTCTATGCTCCCTCCAGGACCTGCAGAGCTCAGGATCCAAGGGTCATTCTTCCTACAAGGGATCCAATAATCTTACAAAATGCACCATAATCCATTTGTAGCGTATGAGTAAGTAATTAAGAGAATAGAATCAGTGTCAGTGTAAATAAATAGGGACATTTTATGACATAGTATTTTGAGTTGTGGGTTATTTTTTTCATACACTGAGCTGTGCCAATTCATGAGATGCAGTTGGCAGTGGCTCTCCCAGTCATCAGTGAATCACGTCATCATCCAGCCCTGTGACTGAACATCCCTGTGCAGCTTTGAGTGCCCACAACACCGAGTTCAGGCAGAAGAGCTGTGCAATGATGTGATATCTGGGAACACACCTTATGTCAAGGCCCTTGTTGCTCTGGGACTGTGCATCCAGGAGCTGGAGGTTGACAGGGATGCCCTAGAGAGCCAAGGTAACAAATCCACTGTGGCTCTTTGGGGAGCCAAACTGGACTACCCATCATGGCAGCAGCAGGCACTGCACCAGAGGGGAAAGCCTCCCATGAGGTCCCAGGAGCAGCACAGATGGAGACAAGATGGATGCTCCCAAGCATCCCTTTTCCAGGTCTGGTCTTTCTCTAGGACTTATGGACCCTCTTAGCACTCCCAGCCCTGCTTGTGCCCTCACTCACACAGCTACAGCATCATCATGGCTACACCAGGTATCCACATCTCCACAACCACCAGCAGTTGAGTGATCCAAGCACACATGTTACTAACAACGTGCTGAGTGTCCATCATCAGCTCCTGAGACAGCACAAGCCAGGACATGGGCTCTGGATCCTGCAGCTATTCCCCCTATCCCAGTCCTGTTTGCTTAAACTTCAAAGCAGGGGACATCCCCTGCCCCATCCAATCCCCCTTACCTCAAATGACTAAAATCACCATGGCACTCATTACTACAGAGCTCAGTGCTGCTGCAGAGGTCTGAAATAAATAGATCAGGGCTTGGGAAGTACCAGAAAAACCAAGGCAAGGAGAAGAGCTCCTTCTGCTGCCCTGGTTTGGGGGACAGGAACCCACTGGCTCTGGGTGCATCCCCGGTGCAGCTGGGAACCCCCCCGGGCTGCATGCTGGGCAGTGTTACTTGGCATTTATTTGGGTGAGGCAGGACAATCAGCAACTGAGGGGAAAGGCCAGAGAGCTGAAAGTAGAAGGAGTAGGGGGACAAAAGGAGGGGCTGTGGTGGGGAGCAGGTGAAATGGCAGAGGGAAGCAGGAAGGAGGAGCTGGAGCTGCCAGGGAGGACAGCTGTTCCAGTGCTTCATTCCGAGGCCCCAGTGCCCTTCACCCTGATGCCTATTTAATGTCATCCTATTCAGCAAGTGTCCCCATGATCTGGTAATTATCTTTTACTTACAAAAGAGCATCCCTGTGTCACAAATGTTCCCTTCTCCAGCTCTGCCTCAGATCAATATCTCCTGAAGGCCTTCGCCATTGTTTGGGGAATGGAATTGATTTCTCTCAGGAGCAAGGGGAGGGAAAATAAATAAATAAGTGCTGCAGAGAGGTGTCCCTGCTGAAGGCTGAGCTGGGCAGTGGTGAGCAAAAGGAAAGCATTCTGATCCCACCCGTCCATTGCAGGTAGTATTGCTGTCCCTGCTGAACCAGCTGTAAGGGAGGCTTGTTTGCTTGTCATTCAGTGCAGAAACATCTAAAATGCTGGAGCCAGAAGAAATCTCTAGCTCAAGATATCACCAGCTTTCCAAGACTTCACAGCAGGGTAAGAAGCATGGAGGTGCTCACTCAACACTGTCCACATGGACATGGGCATACCCCTTGTCAGGGTTGAAGCACATGGTTGAGCAGTGGCTGCTGTGACTCCAGTGGGCCCTTGAGAGGGAGCTTTGGAGATGCCTTTGGCTTAGAGGGCAGCATCTTGGTGTGACCAGCACGGCACTGATACTGAAACCCAGGGCACGCCAAGATTCACCAAACCACACCACTGCTGGGCTGCCATCAGCGTGACCACAGCAAGAACAAGCCAACCCTTGTAATACAAACTGTACAGCCTTCATGCTCCTCTCATCTGGCTAGAAGATGACCTTCCAAATGAGGAGATATTGGGTAAAAACAATTTGATTTGGTGTTTGAGTCCAGGTCGCTAAATCTTTGGGATCTCTGAGCTGAGCCTCTCTGTGCATCACATGGCTCCCGCAGCCAGAGGCTCCACAGTGATGGAGAACGGTGTGGGGCAGAGGCAAAGCTGCTCCCCTGGCTCACACTGCACAGGGGCAGATGGAAACTCCAACAAAGGGGATGATCACAGGGAAGGATACCAAAGGATTTAAAAATTATGCAGGTGTGGGGAAGGAGGAGGGGTTCATCCCTGTCTCTTCCCCAGCAACAGCGGCCTTTTACATATTTGAAGGCTGTTACCATGTTCTGACTCCATCTTCTCCAGAAAAAGCCCAACAAAGTCTGCTTGTAATATCTGCAAATGGGCCCTTGCTTTCTAATCCTCTTTTTGGCCCTTCTGCTTGTCCTTTTGAATCCCTCTGGAAGCACAATGCCAGGCCCTGGACCCCGAGCCAGCACCAGCCGGGACCCAGCCGGTGCCGAGGAGGGAGCCAGGGTTACACCACCATGAGGCTCTATGAGATCAGTATTTGTCTTCCCTTCAAACACCTTGGCAGGTCTGAGACATGCCAAGCCTGCAGTCTAGTAGAACCACTGCCATCCATTTCAGCCTTTCCCATAATGTCCCAGTTTTCTGTTGTTCATGTGGGAGGAGAGGGAAAAAACCCCAATCCTGAGTGTAGGGGGAGAGCTGAGATTTGACTTGAGAATACCCATGGCAAAGCTTTTCTTCCAAGGACCTTTAAAAGTGTATTTGTTCAGCTCCTTGGATGGAGACGCTCATGGGTTTATAAAGCCCTGCTCAGCTGCTGGGGCTGCTTGGCCTCCTGAATAGCAAATGAATCCCAAGGCCAGCCCTCTGTGTGGCAGATCTCAGCTGAGCCTGGTCAGTCCTGAGAAGGAGAAACAAGAGATGGGAAAGGGCAAAAGGTGAAGGATGTCTTCCCATGCACAAGCACCAAAATACTGGCTGTAGGACAGAATAGTGGAGCATCCTAAGTGGGAATACATATACAGTGAGAAGAAGGCAGCCCTTTATAGAGGGGAAAAACATAGGTGGGACTAGATATGCAGGCAAGTGGCTTTGGAAGGACCCAGCTCATTCAGGGAATTCAACAGCACAGCAACAGAGGAAGTTCAGGGCAAGAATATCTAAGGTACCGCTTCTGGGAAACAACAATTAGGATCCATCAAACATGCTGATGCAGCCCCAAATTAACCCCAATCATTTGAGGGAGAGATGGAGGCACAAACATCTCAGTGCAAACCACGATCCAAAGATGTTCATTTGGGCTCAGATAGGAGGAGTAAATAAAACTGTCATTAGCAGCAGGCCTATAAATCAGTGGGTCCTTCATCTGCGACACTGCACATGGCTGTGCCCTCCTCAAGCAGGGGAAGGAGGCAGATGTGGGGCAGGGAAGAGTAGTGGGGCTGCTGAGAGCACAGGAGGGACTTGTGCAGCAGCAAACTGAAAGCATTCAGGGGATTTGATTCACTTAAAGGGAGAAATGAATTTCAAAGGGCACAGAGGTATAAATCCCCACGTGAGAGAGAATGTACCTCTGAGCTTGGCTATTTCAAAGTCCAGATCTGACGACAAGAAACACAGTTACCTATGAAACTCAATGCCTCGAGATACCAGGGACATGATACTTTTTTTAAGGAACAGAAATCAGATTAATCAGAGTATCATCGGTTATGCTAGCTGAGATCAAAGTACAGAGGAATATAAGTGCTATCACTCAAGGATTTATACCTCCCAAGTAACTGCTTAGGATTAGAAAGAAATTTCAATAATCTGCCAGCTAAGTATGCATTGCGAGAGTAATAATCCTTCTCTCCCAACATCTGCTAGCAGCTACTAATGGAGATAGTAATAAGCTAGGTGGATCATAAACCTGTCCTGATCTGATTGCTACCTTATAAACTGGAGCAAGCGGGTGTTATCATCTCTCTCAGGGTAACCTGTTGTCAGCCAGGACCGCGCCGAGGTGGGAGCCACAGGAGCAGAGATGCCTCCTCCTGGAGCTCAGCGCTGTGGGAGGCAGACCCTTCAGCAGGGAGTCTATTGATTTTTATATAATTTGTTATCAACATTTCTACTTGCTTCCTAAAGTGGAGCATTTCCCCAGGAGACAATGTATGTACAAAGCCACGGGAGGGTGAGAGCTCAAACGTGTGCGGTTTCTCTGCGGTAGGTCTGTGGCTCAAGCTGGTGCTTGATGTAGCGTCAAACCCAGGCAAGCAGAATGAGCTCATGCCATAGACAAACCAAACCCAAACCCCACCACCACTCTCATTTGGTTTCTCTTTCTGTTCTTTTTCCAAGTGTGTGTCACACTTAATGGAAGGTGATCCATTTGACATTTAGCATTGAACATGGGACTATGGGAATAAGCTGCCCACTCACCCTCTGGTTCAAAAATGAGATCTGGTGGGCTGGGACACTCTCAAGGCAGTGTGAGGGATGGAGTACATTGCCTGAGCCTATATGGATCAAAACCCATCAAGAATGGCTGACTGGAGAGAGAAGGTACGGAAATAACAGTGGGAAGAAATAACGTGCACAAAGGGAGGAAGCAGGGGGAGAGGAGAACTATAATACCACGACATTCAATATAACTGATTTCCTCCAACAAACCCCGAGTGAAAGGTTAGCTCTGGTATTAGAGCTATGGGAAAAATGTCAAGAGTTTTTCAGAGAAAAGTGAATAACATTTTTATTCCCTGTCCTCTCCCCAGAAGGTAAACCAAAGTGAAATACAAGCCAGAGCAGCACCTGGCTGGTTCCAGGCCCTGCTCTGCACATGCAGAATCAGCATAAAACACATAGGAAAGACAAAAACCATCACAGACTCATTTCCTTCTAAATGCACTATGGTTTGGAATATAATAGCCATAGAAACCAGCCTTTCCTGAATCCCTTACTGGCTTACCTACACCATCAGATGGTCTGAAGGCAATGCCCCAGCATCATGGCCCCACTCCCCATCCTGGAGGCTGGGAATACCCTGCCTCTGTTTCCCAGCTCTCCACTGAGCTGGGACAGATTCAGGGCACATTTGTCACACCCCAGGTGTCAGAGCCTTCTTTGAGGCTGCTCCCCAGGGACCAAGCCTTGCTGGCAGGAGCAGCGATGCCAATCCAGACAGCCAGGCAGGCTGTGTTCCCACCAAGGTCACCTGTGTGAATTCTGCTGTGCTGCAAATGATTCTGGCTGCTACAGCAAACCCCAATCAGCTCTCCACATGTGGCTGGCTACCTGGCTGGCTACCTCCAGGAAGACTGCAGGGGCGACCACACAACTTTCCATGTCCATCACCACAGCTGCCAGGTGCCTTTGCAGCAGGCCTAACCGGTGATGGCCTCTCTCATCTCCTCTTTTCATTTTTTACAGGCTCTACAGTGCAATTTTAGGAGAGGGAAAACAAGAAAATCCCTTTCCAAACTTCTCTCCAAAGGAGCAGGATGCATCCCACCAGGTGCCCGTGTGGTGACTCCAGTCTCTGGGCACATCTCCACCAGGCTCAGTGGAGCCGTCTTCCTTGGCACAAGAGGAGCACGAGCCATCACAATGGCATCCATGCAAGCACGCTGGTGTCAGTGGGAATACATTTGGCTCATAGTTTCAAAAGACAAAACAGATGATGGGAATCACCTTAAAAGCCCTTAAAGAAAAAAAAAAAAAAAAGCCCCATAAAGACAAAGCACTGCTGGAGGCAGAGCACCTGTGGGGGCCATCTCCCTGTGCTTCTGAGAACAGCAGGAGCCCAATGCTGGCACTGCTCCCAGCTCCCCAGAGCTCTCCCTACACACCAGCATCCCTCTCAGTGACTTCTGGTGGTCACTGGTGGCTGAGTGCTGCAGGGTGATGTGTTCAAAGCATTTGTCAGTGGCTCCTGTGTCCCATCTGCAGCCATCCCACCTTCGGGAGAAGGGCAAACCCTCCCTTTGCAGTGCATGTTTAATACAAATTAATCCCTTATTGATTCCCAGCTTAAGCAGAGCCAAGCTGCTTATCCTTGCCTGGTGTAACCACCGATGATCACGCACCTCCTGGGCCAGCCCAGGGAGCACAGTGTAGGTGACAAAGGCTGGGGCAGAGCTGAAACAGGTCCTTCATGGGGATGGGAAGGTGGGGAGAAGGCTGCTTGTTTCCAGCACAGGCAACCCAAGCAGTGTAGTTCCTGAGCTGTTCATCTCAGCCTAACTTTAGGGATCTGATGGCTGAAGAAACAGCCCCTGCTTGTACCTGACCCAAAGGCATCAGGTTCTTTATTCCACTTTAAAATAATCATAAAGAGGGGGAAGGCTTATCAGTGCAGAAAAACTGCACCATAAAATGAGCCCAAGGCTGGTGCCTCCTGTGGAAGCTCTGGTCTCCCAACCAGACACCTCCCTGGAGCTCCTCCTGTGGCTGAGCTCCCTGGGAAGGTGTTGGCATCAGTCCCACATGGAGATTCAGCTGTACACCAAGGGGCTGTCACCACATGCATGGACCAGGCTGCTGGAGAAGTCTTAGATCAGCACTTCAGTGTATAGTTCAGAACTACCCATAAAGTCTCCCAAGTCCCGAGGAAATCAGGCAACAGAAAGAGGCAGACAAGCCCAGCCTTTCACAACTCAAAGACATGAGCTCTGCTCAGGTTTTCTACAACCTTCATCAAGTAATTCAGTCTCTGTCTGTCCCAGCTGGCTCCAAACAAAAGAGAACAACTCCCCTCTTGCAGGGAGAGCTGTAAGACACAACAGGCAGAACAAGCCAAGAGGAGAAGAGCAGCACCAATAAGGTTTTGTGTTATAGAAGTTGACCCTAAAAGTTAGAAAAACAACAAACAAGCCATATCCGCTGCGTGTCAACCAGAACATTTCACTTACTGTTTCCCTTTCCAGAAAGCCTAGAAAAACACAATATAATTTCAAAAGCATTACAAAAGACTACCTTGGCTTTTCCATGCCTTATTCTGCCTGCTTTCCTTTTACTGCTGAAATCTGTGCTTTTTTTGAAAACAAAAACATCTGATAAAACATGCCCCCCAGACAGGTACAGAAATACTGCAGACAGAAGAGAAATATCCAGCAAACAGGCTCCTGTGACGAAGGACTGATGTCAGAGACCCAAAGGATGCTCTGGCTGGCTCCACCACCCTAATCATACCAAAAGGGCTCCTGGTTTGGGTCGAGACAATGCAATGGCTTTTTAATTTGCAAACTGTGCATATTTTCCTGATGATGTTTATACCGAGCTACAGATCGGTGCCCTGCCATTGACCAGATAATTGCCAAAGAGTTCGCTCCTATCTGGGGTTCTTTAACCTTGCTGTTTATATTCAGCAGCACAATGGTTTAAGTCCAACTCAGAAGCACTTGAGGGTAATAAATTGGGTGAGGGGAGGGGGAAGGCTACGCTATACTGTTATGATTCTGCAAAGGTTTCTGTTTTCTTTCTTGTTATCCTAATAACCCTTTTATAGAGCAGGCTGTTGGCAAAGCCCTCTGCTGAGGCAGCCGCTTCTGTGTAGGCACAAGACAATTTGCAAAAGCAATAAACTGACATTCAGCTGAAAAAGCCTGCTAGAAAGATGAGCCATCAGCAAATCCCCCTACACATGCATGGCCTTAAAGACACACTGGGTTTATATTGCAGTGAAAAAAAATAAATAAATTAAACCAAACCCAAAACAAACAGGCAGTGTACCCGGCGCCCCAGCCACACCGGCACGCTGCAGGGGCAGACACGGCTCTGCTCTCCACAGGCTGGAGGCACAGCAGCCCAGGGTCACCAGCCACTGGCACCTGCTCCCTGGGAACCCCTTTGGAAAGTGTTAACCAACTTGCCTGAAGACAGGCTGGCTGATTGCCTCTGCTCATGCCGGTAGGGTGATTTTCCGAAATCAGCTTCCTTTGGTGGTTAGAAACCTTCAGGTTTGCAGCCCAGAGCTATCCACTGGAAATTTCTCATTTATTCTGGGGTTGATGCTGTACGTGAGCTTGCACAACCTCTCGCCCTCTGCACGGTCACCTCCTTGCTCCATGTACAAGAACAGCTGTATTTCCCCCAACCTTTGGGCTCTGACTCACGCTCACAGGCAGATGCCCCAGAGAGAGCTGGGACAGGTACCCCATTAGGCACCACCTCTCCCCTCCATCCAAGCTGGCACCCTATCACAGGGATGCTGAAGGGTATGGGCAGCTGCTCCCAGGCTGCTGGGATTCCCAGAGCAGCACACATGGTGGGTGATCACTGTTCACCAGAGCCCCATGGCATGTCACTTTGACTCCCTGTCCCACTGTGTTGGGCTCCCCCGTGAGCTTTCCTAGACCCCATGTGCTTTTCCCATGAACACATCATGTCAGCAGTTCAAGGTCACCCTACAACCAACAACCACAGCTCAGACTTTCTAGTCAGCCAACCTCCCATTTGCAGAAGAAGCTCTCAGGTTCACCCATGTGCTGTGTTATCCTCCTGCACTGTATCATTCTTCCATCCCAGGATCTTTGTGTTTGCCTGTTCCTCAAGGTTGTGGGGCTCCTTGGTGACAGCCTGACCCTCCTCCACCTGCATAATGCACGTGGCACCCCTATAGATTTGACTAGCACATCCCCTTTTGTGTCCAGGCCATTAATCAAAACTAAGATTAATTTGGAGGTTGGAGAACTGCACTAGTGATATCCTTCAACACTAATAGTTACACACATCCCAGTCCTTTCTGGAAGGACCTTACTGGTTTCAGAGTAGGTAAGGACAAAATGCAGCTTTGAAGGGTCTCTGGCTAGCCAAGGACACAGGCTCCAAAAAATAAGTCATCAGCTGAGGTGTAAAGGAGAGCAAAATTTATTGTATTCAGAGCCAAGCTGGCTGGAGAAATCAAGCCTGAGAAAATAGAGACATATTACCAGGGCAAAGCCTACTGCTGAGTCTTAAGCCTATGCTTTTGCAGACAGCTAATCCTGCTAACATTAAAACAGGAGCTGAGGGTTTTTAATGGCAGAGCTATTTATGGAGAACTCATCTAACTCTTCATCATCTCCCTGAGATCCTGGTGGAGGAAAGAGCCTCATAACTCAGAGGCCTGCTGGACACAAAAGGCAAACAGATGTCAATGAGAGCAGGGAGAAGATATGGGGAGGACCTGGTGGCATATCTGATGGCCCTGCTGATGACCCTGCTTTCTCAGAGAGAGCAGGCTGGAAATAGATTTGGGGTTTTACTGACACCATTTTGGCAATGCCATTTATAACCTGTGCAGCTCCAACAGCTCATCAGGCTGTCACCTTTCCTCTCTGGTCCCCTGTCAAGCCTCGTGCCACCTAATATCACCAGCAACACCTTGCTCCACACCCATCATGCTTCTTCCCAGGAATCATTCCCGTAATCACAGACCTTCGGGGCATCCAGCCAAGTCAGGCAACGAGCACAGGGTCACCCTTCAGCTGGAAATCCTTGCTGGCTTTGCAGTGAGGCACCCACCCTGTTGCTGGGCTAGGCACGGTGTCCTGGCTGTGCCCGTGCCCCGTGGCTGCAGGAGGCTGGTTGTTGATCAGGAAGAGAGCAGAGCAGAGGAGTTGGAGAGCAGGTGGAGAGGAGGGACCAGCAGCTTGCTGCTCACTGAGGTCCTGGCAGCCCCGCTCGGCACCTTCTCAACACTCTCCCTGCTTAATCATCTTTCCAGAAGAGCATCTTGTTTAAATGGGATGATTCTTAATAAGATCATTACCTCCTCCAGTGAGAGCTGGCCTGACCTGACCTGCTGTTACCCAGCTCCCTGCAGGCCCCTGCCACTGGGTCCACATTCCCCTTCATCCCACCCTGCTCTGTCCTTCTCACATGCTCCATCAACACTGACTCAAAGCTAATACAGTCCTTACCTGACCTAACTCCTTTCCCTCCATCCATAGAGACCTGTCATGACCATTCAAACCCCTTTCTGGGCTTCCCACTCCTTCCTCTCACTTTCCTCCTGCCTATCACCTTGCCAGGGGGCCACTCTTCCAGTTAGGAGGGAGGTCTCTCCCAGTGGAGGATGAGCAGGGACAGGTGCAAGACGTGGGTACTGCTGGTGTGGTGGATGCAGCTCAGACACCCTATTTCTCCCCAGCATCCAGGGTTGGCCTGTTGACCCCACATGCCCCATCAGACCTCAGCTCCCCAGTTTGCCGCCTTTTCACCTCAGTGCAAGAAGCTCTTGCTACTAAAGGAAGTCCATTGCATCCCTGCCAGGTAAGCAAGGGGGTTTGCTGCTCCAGCTATTGTCCAGCTACCAGCAAAGTCATAAGTTTGATCATCAGCCTCAAGAGAGAAACCAAAGTCCTTCTCACAGTGTCACACTTGTGCTCTCTCTCCCCACTGCCTTCTCAAAATAAGGGTGTCTTTCTGGAGCAAAAACTTCAGGGGATGGTAAGGGTTTAGTTTCTTTTTTTTTTTTTTTTTACATGTTTCACGTCCTTTTTTATTTAAAAAAATGCTTTATGCAGCTGTCAGAAACCAAAATGAGAATTCTTTATTTTTTTTAGCAGTCTTTGAAATAAGGATGCTATGTGGGATCAATTTTTTATGGCAGTAAAGTAAAGGGGGAAAATAGCAGCAATTTTCTCTTTTGAACATGGCCTGTTTAATGGCATGGATGTCACGGTGCAGCTTTATCCAGAGAGAAGGAGAAAAAGCCACAAAATGGTACTGTGGTCAATCAAAGACTTCTACACTACAATCTACTTCTCCATCTCTCCTACAGCCAGCTGAGATTTCCATCACTTCTCCTCAGCCTTTCTTCCCGCCTCTCCTCTCTCCACAGCCCTGACAGAAGTTGAAATAAAGCACTAAGTGCCCAGATCTAACAGCCCCTCCATGGAAAATGCTGGCACGCCAGGCACAGCCCCTCTTCAGGAATCACAGACCGATGCAGCACGTCAGAAACATGCCAGCTGCACACAGGGAGCTGGGGAAATGCTGCTGCTTCAGTGGTGTTTCAGTCCCAGGAGCAAGAAAATTCGTTTCATTACAACACTAACAAATCCACAGCGGCTGTGCTTAATCCCACAGCACACCCGAGTACAGGGATACTGCTGTTGTCCCTTCCTGCTCAGCTCACAGCCTCCCTTCCATGCGAGCTGCCACCTGTGCAGCCTTATTTCCCCACACCCATCGGCGTGGACTTGTTGCATTTTCCCTGCAGCCCTTCCCAGCACAGCTCTGCAGGGACAACGTGGCACACAAGCCCTGAAAAGAGACACACGTTTCAAATCGTATCCCTGGAGATGCTGCAAACCACATCCCCGGAGGTGCTGCCGGCAGCACCCGCCCCAGGCAGCTGGTGCAACAGGCAGCTGTGCTCCATCCCTCAGCCTCCTCCAGGGAGCCTGCTGCAGGCAAGGTGACACGGAATCACAGATTCAGAGTGGTTTGCATTGGAAGGGACCTGAACAATCATCTTGTTCCAACTCCACAGCCGTGGGCAGGGACACCCTCCACTAGACCAAGTTGCTCCAAGCCCCATCCAGCCTGGCCTGGGCATGGGGCATCCACAACTTCTCTGGGCAACGTCTGCCAGTGCTTCACCACCCTCCCTGGCACATCCCTCCATGGCTTGGTCCCTATCCCTGAGAGCCAGGCAGGAGGGAGGTCCCTCCCCATGGAAGTTGAGCACGGATAGACACAAAACATGGGTAATCACCGGTGGGGTTGGGAGGACGCAGCCTTTACACCTCACCCTCCCACTGACACAAACCTGTCCCAGTTGGCCCCAGGAATAGTCTGGGGAGGAAATGACCCATACACACGAGTAGCTGCCCCAGGGAATTTGGGGTGAGCTGGAGGTCGCAGGAGCCCTGTCTACATCAAAACACCCAGCAGTGCTCTGACACCAGTGATGGGGAGGATACAGGCAGCAGAGTCTGTACCCAGGGCAGGAGGAGACTGGCAGAGAAAAATAATTTCTAGCTCAGTCAGCTTGTTTAGGTCCCATTTTTGGGATCCTTTTTTCCCCCCCAAAGAATCCTCCAGAAAACCTTATATGGACTAAAACACATGCAGATTGCATTTCTTCTCAGTTTCACTGAAAACCACAGTGTGTTTGAGCCCCCTCCCAAGCAGAGGTCCAGGCACAAGCATTCCTGGCCCAGCAGGCAGCCCCAGGTACCCAGCTAGGATCCAGCCCAGCAAGGCCTGGGCACAAACAGCATTACAAAGGAGCAGGTAAGCCCCTTGTTTTGAGTATTTCAGCCTTAATTAGACACACAGGGGAAGTTTGGAGCCAAGTTCCAGATTCCGGCCTCCCTGAGGCTGGGGAGTGCTACAGCCCAAGGTTTGGTTTTGGAGCCAGAGGCAGTTTAATTCTCACCATTAACAACACAGGGAGGGACTTTATCCCAGCCTGGACTAATCTCTGCTGCAATTAGCTGTGACCAGGGAAGATGCAGAGACCTCTGGCTTTGAATACAACTGACCTCCAAATGTCAAAATCTTCACAGCCCATGTTCTGCAGGGACAGTGGTTGTGCAAGTGCCAGGTCCATCCTTCATTCTTGCCTTCACACACCCATAGTGGTGACTTCCACCAGAGCTGAGCCCTGGGTGATGCTGCTGCCACACACAGCAAGGGAGCTTTGTGCTTTTTGTACCATTCACCATCAGCTTTGCTTGACCCATGGGCCACCAAGTACAGAGGGGTAAAGTTATTCCTCTGAACCCAGACAGTAAGTTAACAGCAAAATTAACGGACTGTAGCCAGGCCCCACTTAATACACAAATCTCAGACCCAGAAAAGGCACTGCATTTGTGTAAAGGATTAAAAAGATAAAAATACCAGGGACGGAAGCAAGGGAACAAGGGGACAAGGCCCTGTGGGAAGGCAAAGCATGGCTGGAAGGACAGATGCAGCCCAGCTCCTTGCAGGCACTTCCACCCAAGCTCCAGGCTGGGGCTGGGGAAGTGATGAAGCTCCAGCCGAAGTGCAGCATCAGGGAGCACAGCTCATGCACAAGCACCATCCGGGGCTAGAGAGCAGGGGTGGGCACTCACTGCTGTCTGCTCTCCCCAGCAGCCTCCAGCACCCCGTGCTCTCTGCAGGACCCGAATCCCAGAGGCAGCACAGCGAGCACCACCACAGAGCGGCCCCAAGGCGACTGATGCTGCCTGGCTCTGCCCTTGCCGCGCCCCACGCTGCACAAGGCTCCGCTGTCTCCAAGGGCACAGGAAGGACACGGGGCTGCGGAGCTCTCACAGTGCAGCAGGGAGGGATGTGAGGGGTGGCAAGGCAGCCGCAGAGAAAGGGGGTCCTCCTGGGAAAGGCTCCAGGAGCGGGTGGGCAAGCAAGGTTCCAGAAATGTACGTGCTTCCCAGGTGCAATCCCTTCTGCTGACCTCACCGAGCCATGGGACCCCTGGGCACAGCTCCCACCCCAGGGTGGCTCTGCAGCCCCCGGGCCTCATCTCCCTGTGCTAGGGCACATCAGGCACTGCCGGCAGAGGAGTCCAGGCTCCCAACAGCACTCAGTACCCTCTGAATGAAGGGCAGAGATGGCTCGGAACAGGGAGGAGCACAACCCGCTGACGTCTCTGCCAGAGGAAGCTGCTGGTGCTGCTACCAGAGCTGCTCGCACAGCTTTCCACCTAAAATCCTCACCCAACCCCGGCCTGAGCAGGTCCAGCAGCACCTGCACGGCCTGGCTGGCAGGGCAAACACCCCCGTGCTCCCTGACGCTGGCATGGTCTGGCCAGATCCTGCATTCCTGATGTTTGCCCAGCGCTGTTTGCAGAGGCAATCGCTCACCTCCGGCTGCGCTCTGCCCCGCTTCAGGAGGATGGGCTTGCAAAGAATTTGCATTAACCGGCTCGTGGCTCCTCTTAACTGCTTTTGTGCATCTTCCGCCTACCTGCCGGAGCCACCAAAGCACAGGCGGAGGACTGGAGGGGAGCAGAGCCCTCCCAGACTCACTGCCGTGACCTGAAGCGTGAGAGCAGCACACGGGGCAGCGGAGCAGGAGCGAAACCGGCGCCGGGGATGGGCAGTCAGGCTGCAGGAGGGGAGCGCTGCCCCTCCAGCTGGTGCTGCTGCTCCCTGGCACCAAGGGCACGGGAGGAAGTGCGCCCACATGTAGCAGCACCCAGAGAGCCCCCATACATCCCCAGACTGAATCTGAGGGCCACCAGTCTGGTTTGAGTGCCACAGGGTTTGTGCCACCACCAGAGGGAACACTGCCAGGCTTACACCAGCTGCCGGGCTTTGCCCCGTGGGCTGAATGTCCCACATGCCAGGAGTGCCTTGCCTGGTGCCACACAGACACTGCTGCTCTGCCCAGCCCTGCCCACTCCACCTGCAGATGGTGCCACCCCGGAACAGGGAAGAGCAGGGCAAGGATAGCTGCTAGCATGAGGCAACTGCCCCCCACTTCCAGACAGCCCTTCCCCAGGGACAGGAGTCAGTAACAGCCCCGCTGACAAACCTCATGGAGCCTGCCAGGACGCAGTGCCAAGGCTGGTCTGGCAGCCAAAGTCAAAAGCCATTAGCAGGAAGGCAAGAGAGTCCATCACCCCAGGTCCTCGGGTGCTGGCAGCACCCGCTACCTGCCAACAGCCCCGTCCTGCTCCTCCCGCAGCACCAAGCTTTCAAAGCAATTAGCAATTCCAAACTACAAAACATTGTCCCGGTGGGATAATAAACTCCAACATCTGTCAGAAGAGCTAGTGCCTATCAAATTGCCAAGAGAAACGTTTTTCTTCTCATTCAATTCACAGCTAAATTGAAAACAACCCCAGAAAGTATCCAGTGGCACCGGCTCACCATCCATCTCTGTGAGCATGCAAGCTGTTTGCCATTGCAGGAAAAGCATCCCGGCCGCGCAGTGATCACTCACTCAAATTAACAAATCATTTTATTTAGAGATGAAAAGAAGCCATAATTGACTGATGGTACATTCCCATATGGCACGTTATACTGGAGGAGAAGTAAAATACTCAACACAATCACCCCCTTGGAGCACACACTTGTTGCAGCTGTGGGAGAGGAACAAACTGGAGGGAGCAGCTGAAGGGGGCTGGGCTGTCCATACTGGGGACCACAGACGCCTGGCCCCTCTGCACCAGAACCGCTACCAAAGCTCAGAGGAAGGAGATGGTTTCCTGCCCTTCAAGCCCAGCAGCAAGGACCACCCAGGACAAGCTGCAGCACCATAAGGGAGACCCTTAATATAGCACAGCACCAGGGGGAAAAAAGGAAGGCACCCTTATTTTATAGATGGGGAAGCCAAAACTCACACATGGGAATCGTGTGCCTACGATATCTCTGCAGGTGCTGCTCCAGCGGGGATTAGCACAGGAGCCACAGGGTGGTCCCTGCCCTGTCCCCTCACATTGGCTGAGGATGAAGCAAGCAGCTTGTCTAAGCACTGGTGGTCTCACAGGGTCCACACAAGGATGCACCGGATGGGAAGTGTTTGCAGCCACTTAAATCCTGACTGTGCCTCCTGAGGGGCACTTCAACACACAAGGTAGAAATTGTGGGGGAATAAGCTCCTACCAGCTCTAAAACCAAACCCTCCCTCTGACAGTGACCTGGGAGTTGTCTGCTTAAATAGGCAATGGAGAGAATCATCCTGATGACATGCTGAGAGCTGGAAAATACTCCCATTTTATCTGAATTAATTCAGAGCACCAGTGCAAAAGGCCACATTTGAGGAAGAACACAGTCTCAGGGTTGAAAACCAAAGTCTATGCATTCCTGGTGCAACATTTCCTAGCCCACTTCACTGGAAAAACCCACCTGCACATCATGAGTGAAATGGCAGAGCAGGGTGCTCTGCAAAGCCCCCCTGGGGGAGTATCCCAGAAAAGCTCAGCATGCTGATGAGCTGCGGGGTGCTGGCCCATTGGGGATTGATGCCCCAGGGCAGTGTGTGCTGGGGTACCCTGTGTGGGACACGACAGACAGCTGGAGCACTGCCAAGGTGCACCAGTGTCAGAGTGGCCTTTTGAGAAGAACAAAGCAAACCTTGGTGCTTCACCAATGACATTTGCCTCTTAAAGGTTGTTATATTTGAGTGCTCTGCTCAATGAACAAGAGAATGAAGCAAAGACCTGGTCTCTCTGCCACACCTGATAATCTGGAGACTTCTTTTCAAAATTGCTGCCCAAGGTCCACTTCCTACACATTCACATCAACCCTTGCAGCAGGTCAGAGTGTACTGTGCCTGAAACCCCGCTCTGCTGCAGCCCACAAGGCTCTCAGCTCCCCTGGGCATGGGCTGTATCCACAGGACAAGGAACAGAGAAATGCCAAAACCCAAAAAGCAAGTGGTGATGCCCACCTTAATCCCTGCAGGATTCTGCAGGCCAAGGAGGCATTCTACCTTCCTGCTTCACAACATGCCAAAAGCCACAAGTATTGCTACAGCTCAAACACAACACAACACTCACATACAGAATCCTCCAGCCTGATCTGAGAGACGGTTTGCTGGCAGTATGTCTGAGTTAGAAATAAACAGCAAATCAAGGTTGATTGAGAGCCGTCCACTTTTATCCATGCTGTCAGTGACAGTTTTGCCAACCATGCACAATGCCGGGTGAGATTCCTCTCCTTGCCTGAAATGTCAAAATTGTTCTGACTGGGGGGTCAGAAGCATTTTGCCAGCGGAGGAGAGCTACCTCCAGTGCCTGCCAGCCCAGCCTGCCCCGGGACAGTGGCAAGGGGCAGAGCCCAGCCAGAGCCTGCAGCTACACAGCACCAGGGATGGAGATGGGCAGAGTGTGTGGGAGGCACCTGCTGCATCCCTCTGCATCCCCGTGATCCGTGGGGACAGCTGGTTTCAAAACAGACAAAGGACGGAAGGAGGGGAATACTTTATGATTCTCCAGAGCAACAGGAACAGAAAAGTCATAATCCAGTAAGGCCAGAAAGGCCCAAAGTACTCTGCAGCATGCCACTGCTGTCCAGCACAGCCTCCTCTGGGTCTGGCATGCCCCTGGTGCCAAGCCATAGCTGGCTGTGGGCATGCTGGGAGCAGTGTGTGAGATGAGATTGTCTGATGGTGAAAGACACCCCAAACTCTCTCATTCACACAGGCAATAGGGGAGCAGGGGAAGGTGGGAGGGAGCAAGTGCTTGGGTTTGGCTCATTTTCCTCCTTTGAAATCCAAACAAGTTCAGGAGGATGGGCACACACAGCTGAGCTGCCCTCCACTTGCCCCATGTACCCAGAGGCTCTCATGTCCTGGCCATGGCCTCTTCCCCAAACCCTTCTCCCTCACTTCCCACAGTGGCAGTGCCTGCAGGCAGTAGCAGGAATATGATACCCTTGTTCCCAAGTTGGCTTGCAGATCATTTTAACCTCAGCAGGTACAACACACCTCACAGTTAAAGCCTCACTTGGGCTCGCAGCAGCCTCAAGAGCATCCCTGTGCTGCAAGATGCAGCATGGTTGGCACCCTGTGTTATCTCCTGTCACCTTAATTAAGCACTGGGGCACGGCTGCATTTTGGCAAGGACTGCTCCTCCTGAGCAGTCTTGAAACCCCAGGGAACCACACCCACAGCATGGCTGGGTGTCCCAGGGAGCCGGCTGACATTTTGAGACCTTTGCGGTAAGTAAACGAGGCAGTGAGACCATTTCCTGGAAATTATCCCAAATTTTCTCGCCCCCATCCCTCCTTCAGTTCTGCCAACACTGCAGTGGCTGTTTTGTGTGGCTGGGAGTCTCCAGCAACACCAGCCTGGAGAGTCTCACCTGGAGCAAGCTTCCAGGAGAAATTCCTGCAAGCAGGTCTTCCCCCAGCAGCAGGAGCAGATTCAGCACAGCCACACATCCATGGATCTGACCCAGCTCACAGTAAGCAGAAAGGCAAAACAGAAAATAACCAAAAGCAAAAACCTCAGCAGACAATTCTGCATGAGACCAGCATGACCTCAAAACCAGACACATTGCCACTGGGTCCATCTATGTGGTGCTTTCCAGCTCAGAGAGAAGGTAGGGGCTCGAGGCAGGAATTACTGGGTGAAATTCCTTGGCCCATGTTAGGCAGGAGGTCACAGCTGATGGCTGCAACTGTCCCTCCTGGCCTTCGTGCCTACAAACCTCAGAGAGCCAGGAAAGAGGGAGAAGCTGTTTCCTGAGCACTGCTCCTCAAGGTTAAAAAGGGACAGAGGGATGCTGAGCAGAGGATGGAGATGGCATAGGCACACTGAGAGAGCTGTCAGTCAGCTTCTGCCGAGGGTTTGTGGGCCAGCAGGACACAGCAGTACAGACAAGAAAAGAAACCATAAAGAATACACACAGCCTTGTCCAGCCCCAGGACTTCTGAGGGTTCAGAGCAAAGCTGTGAGAGCACCCCCATGGGGAACCCCAGTCCTGGATTTGCTCTGGGATGCTCTGCACACCTCTGACCACACTTGGGCATAATGGTTGCATCTCTCTGATGCTCACTCATTTGGAAACCCTTGAGATTAATGACCAGAAGGAGTCTATCTGGGAGATAAAAGCATTATGTTAAAAGCATGACAGCAATTACGTTAGTATTAGTCACAAAACACTGCACACTTGGAGAGGTTTTAAGTTGCCTTCCTTGTTTATTTGCTTTGCTTTCCCTCTCCCTGAATGGCTTTGGTGTCCTGTGGTCCCTGGAATGGCAGCAGCAGTGACAAGCTGTCCAGGCATTGAGCAGGGTGTCAGGGTCAAGGAACACTGATGGCCACCACCACCTCTCTCAATGACTCCATGTGAAGGTAACAGCCCAACACACCTTCACAAGGCCAGGAATACAGGAACACAAAGACTCTCTGGTGCTGAGACACAGCCCAAGCCTTGCAGTTGTAAAGGGATGTGGGGCCACTGGTGACATGCAAAGCTCTGATTTCCACCTGCAGCTCCTCAAGTGATGCCTCCTGCCCAGAGATATCCCCTGGGAGCTCAACTCCCTCCACATCCCCATCCTCCTGTGATTCTAACCCTCATATCTGTGGGGTACCAGGATTTTGGGACCACCAGCCAACCTCACCACAGCAGGACTCACAGCCATGCCAGCATGATGCCCTGCTGCTGTCCCAGCCCTGAACTGACTGTGCTCAGCTCTCCAGTGCTAAGTTCTTCTCTCTGCAGGCTACCAAACCACTGCTCCATTTGTCCAGTATGTGCAAATGTCCCCAACAGAGCAGGGTGAAGCCACCCAGAGCAGAGATGAACCACCTTCAATCAGTCCAGGACCTTCTTCCCAAGCACAGCCTCCAGGGACACCCAGGGAAAGTCATATGGTCTTGTGAGCACCCACTGATGCTCCCACATCCTCCTGACCTCCAGCATCCCGTAGTGCAGATATTTAGCTCATCACTGGCAGTGCCAGCAACACTCTCAATAGTATTTTCCTCTTACAAATTTGTCTAATTACTTCTGGAAGCTTTCTAAACTCATCTGGCAGCCAGTTCCGCTGTTCTCCTTCCTCCTGCCATAGAGGAGCCACGTGTGTTTGCTCTCTTCCTGCCATCTATTAATTTAATTTGATGCCCCAGCAACCGATTAGCAGTAACAAAGAAGAGACGTTTCCTACTGACCTCACAGTGCCTAGCCCTGCCTGCACAGCCCTGGCCACCCCTCTGCAGCTTTTGAGCATTGCTCATGTTGCCAAAGCTCACAGGGGTGTCCATCACCCTTGTTACCCTGCTCTTTCCCTGCCCTGGCTCCCCACTCCTCTCTGCAGCAGGGATCAGAGCTGCACACAGTAATTATTTCCCATGCAGACATACAGTAGATTAATGCAACAGCCCATAACTGTGTTCTGGGTTTAATTGTCTCTTTGTTTCCTAAAAATCCATTACATTCAACCTGTGGTTTTGATTGCTACAGAGTACCAAGTTGGTATTTTTACAGAAATGTTAATCCTAACTCCAAGACGTGGCTCCTCACCAGCAACTGCCAGGTCAGACCACTGCACTGCTTATGGATATGAGGATTGTTTCTCCTTGTGTGCGTCACTTGGCCTTCAGTGATGCTGAATTTCATCTGCTGCTTTACCAGGCAGCTGCTCACTACCTGATGTGTCCTTTGCAGCTCTTTGCACTTGACTCATTCTCACCACCCAGGACAAGCCAGGAGTACCAAGCTCTTTTGGTGTGCTGTTCTCAGCCTCCTTTCCCAAAACTATACACAAAGACACTGAATAGTGCTGATCCCACAGGGAATTCAGGAACACCAAGATCATTTAAACCATATCTCATACAAATCCATTATTTACCTGTCACCCCTCTTATTCAAAATCACATTCATTCTTTAAAAGCCCATGCTGAAGGACCATAGTGCAGCCCTCATGACAACCCAAGCAGGAATATTTCACCAGAGCATCCATCTCCCCCAGCAGATTTTTGCTTACAAATGTGGTGCAGATCCCCCCTCACTGTACCCCACCTGCTGATGTGTCTGCCTGCAATGACCCTGCACTGTGGGGAGGGACATTGCTTCCCTGGTGTCCCCAGCTCTGGTCCAGGGCAAAGACACCTCCATCACAGACACACGTTATCAGCAACACAGAAAATTCAGAGCAGGAAGCAAGGGAGAGAGACCCAGAGTCTCCAATAATAAAGCTTTTTGCTGCTGCCACCATGCCACAAGTGTGAGCCCCCCAAATCCAGCTGAGAGCAAGGGGGGGTTAGACTGCAACACAGTGGGGGCACCCACCACCCCATCCCCTCTCTGTGGGCAGGGAGGGACTGCCGGTGCCTGCATGAGGATTTGCTGTCCATACATTTGTTCGTTGTTAGGGATCTCCAAGGTGACAGTGACTTTCCAGGGAGGCAGCCATCAGGTCTCATTGCAGACCCAGATGTCAGAGCAGAAAGCAGGTACTCGCTGGGAGTCAGCCCCTAATGTCTGGAAACAAGCTGCCGGGCTCATTTCGCGGCTCGCTCTGCTATGCCAGCTAATTACCGGATTGTCAGGGACACTGATGCATGTGCCACTCACGGCAATTCAATTGTCCTCTCTGCTCTGTAAGTCTTATCAATATATACGCAGCTATATTTCCCCTGAAATCTCACAGAGGTGCAAAGAGCTGCCTACGGGAGATGGATTTTGCTCCCAGCGTGCCATGCAGGCAAACAGCACAGTCAAAACCCGCTGTCGGGGGGAGCCATCGAGGAGCTCAGCTTGTATTTTTGGGGGGCTGCTGCAGAGACATGAGACAAGATGGAGAAATATGCTTCAGGGTGGGCAGAGGGAGCAGGAGCAAAGCCCAAGGCAAAGAACAGAAGGCCTTGATGAGGGGGTATTTTGAAGCAGAGAAGTCAATTTGCAGAGGCAGAAGAGAGAAAAACGCCTTTGCAGCAGCCTGACAGTAGAATGACTCTGAGCATGATGGCTGGGAGACCTGGGAGAAGCATGGGAAAGGCACAGAGGGGAAAACGTTTAACACAGGCATGTCGAGAAGGTGAAACAGGGCATGAACAAGCAGGTAGTGCCTGAAGAGAAACTGCAGGAAGACAAGGTGGTGGTGAAAATTATCTATGACCATGTTGTGACCGTGTTGTAGAGAGGGAAGGAGGAGGCAGAAACAACAGAAACAGCAAGAGGAGAAAGAAAACCAGCAACAGACCCAACTGCATGGGCACTGGAGCAGGCAGGGCAAGCTGCCCAAGAGGCAGAGGGGCTGTCAGTCATGGATGGAGGGGCTCAACAGCATGGCAATGCAAACCAGGTCCTTGCAGCATCTCACCTGCTTCCCAGCCACTGCTTTGGCCGAGTCCCAGAGGTCCATCTCTGCAAAGAGGATCAAGGCGTGCTATAAAGACGCTTCTCCATAAACCCACGTGCCCAGCACACACAGCTCACACCTCTGAAGTCTGGTGCACATGTCCTTAGCCAGCACTGAAGGTACCACATGATCAGAGAGATCACTGCGACATCGAGGTTGCCCTCAGCCACCAGAGAGCAGCACGAGGTCAGGGTCAGCACACGAACTTCACTGCAACTCTGAGTGTGATAAATCCACACATCTGATGTGTTTTCAGGGTGACGCTTGGGCTACAGGACGGTTTCACAACTCTCAGGTTTTTTTAAGTGCACAGTCACTGATTGTAGCATCATGGTTTGCAGCATGCCAAGCGCATCCCATAAGAACATAAAACCAGAGCTTCTCATTTTCCATAATTCTTCCCAGAACTCAAATGCCTGGAAAGTCTTTACATGAAATACATACAAAATGGGAGCAAAAAGTCACCTAAGAAACATTTTTAATTTATGAACTGTCAGACAAAAACGTCTCAGAATTAAAAGATAAGGGGGTTTAGAAGATAAAGGGCTCTGCATCTGACACCCTCTGCAGCCTGGAAGTATCCACGTGATTCCTTTCTGAAATACAGATTTTCCCACTGTGCCAGAACGTGGCAGCGATGGGTTGGGAGGCACAGACAGATGTGCTCCAAGCCAGAAGACAGATGTGTTCCCAGACAGAAGTATGGCAGGAATTTACAACTGCAGTACTTATTTAAAAGGCAGCAATGCATTATCCCTTGAGGGGGAAAAAAGAATTTAAATAGTTTAAAGAAAACAGGATGATTAATTAAACTTGCTATTTCTAGAAAGAACCTGCCAGAGCAGATGCGCTCTGGTCCTTCCCTGAGGTTGGTTTACAAAAACAGAGCCCTGTGGCTTTTCATTCCCCAAAGCTTCGTGTTATTAGACAATGACTGTGTGTTCACTTCGTTATTTTAAGCTGTTGATTAGCAGGTGGCTCTGCAGGGAAGGGCCCTGGGCCACCTTGGAGAGATGAGTGCCCAGCAAGGGGCTCTGGGTCCTGCTGCTGCTGCCCTTCTCCAGTGCTGGGTCAGCAGCCACCTTCTTTGCAACTGAGCAGCACAGCAGCTCCTTGGTTCCTGTGGAGCAGAAGTTTGCGAGGTGTTTTGGGGAGGGACAGTCTCTCTCCTGGGTTTAGGGGGTGAAGGCAGCGCTGGCTGGCACCCAGCCCCACACCAGAGAGGAAGGTCAGTGTGAAACAACTGTGCCCACCATCCCAGAGCTGTACAAAGAATTAATGCTTACGGGGGCAGCAGCCACCAGGGGAACAAAGGGAGCAAGCTGAAAGTCTATAAGAATCCCCCAAAAAGCAAAAACCCCATCCCACATTTCTTGCTTGAGGCCACCATTTCTGGCCTCCCACAGTGATGGGAACATAGCCCTTCAGAAGTGGCACACATGGTGGTGATTACAAACTGATAATATACAAATTGTCACTTAAGTGGGATTACTGCTGCCTCTTCCAGCAGCTTCCTCACTCTCCTCTCTCCCTCACCCTCCCTCTGCTCCAAGAGTGGGGAGGGGAGGGGGGGGAGAATGACAGATGCAATATTTTACAAAATGAGATAATTATACAGCAGCCACATGGGGAGATTAGATTAGCAAGAGATTTCAATGCAAGGATATTTAATAAGAATGAGACACAGGTACACGGAAATGCAGGCAGCAAAAGGTCATCATCATCATCACCACGTTGAGATTATGAAACAAAATGCTTATGACCTACACGGGCTTTGATGCTCGCTGCAGTAATTCTATTGTTATTGCAACACAAATAGGATTATTCTGAACAGGAGATGTATAGCTGCACGCAGCCAAGAAGAATTAAAAAATAACACTACAGCGACTACAGCAAAGTAGTTCAGACACAGGGCAGAAACTCTATCCTATTTCCAGCCCAGCCTGCCACCCTGTAAGATTTGCACACTGTGTTCCCATGCCAAATGCCACAGAAACAGCCAAGAGCTTGGGACCAAAGCCCCGTTTGGTGGTAGTAAAGCCATAGTAAAGCCCTCCTGGCTGCAGGAGGACACGGGCAGCCCCTCCTCATCTCTGCCAGCACAGCCCACCTCGTGTGTTGGGCCAGAGCATCCCCATGTGCTCCACTGCCAGTGCAGAGCCTCGCAGAGGCAAGGCCTTCATTTGTCACCATCTCGGCCTTTGTTAACACTAATGCAAATCCATCTTTATGGATTACCATCTTCTGTCTGTTGAAAAATTCTCTCCATGTTATCTTAAGTGCGAGGGGGGAGCAGGGAGGGGGCCGGCCAAGGCGCTCCCGTCAGCGTGGCAGAGCTGACATGACAGCCGAGCCGCTCAGAGGGATCTGATACAGACACACAGATGCATCACACAGATGAAGCGATAATTTCACAGCGATTAAGCCACACTCTATAGGAACCTTCATTAAAGTCTGCTGGGGAGAGGAAGCAAGCTCTCTTGATTTTTTTTTTTTTTTTTTTTTTTTAAGACAGCAAATCCTAACTTTCTAAGAGCATTCTTACATTTATTTTAAAGAGGGACCTTCCCCACAGGAACATCTCAGACCCTTTGCCAGTCTCTGCTGTCCTCAAACTACAAGTGCCCTGCCTGCCACAGATGCTGAACTATGATCTGGGTAAGCCTGCAAGGACGTGGCTCTGCTGAAAAGACAGGTAGGGCTCCACAGAGCCTCCCAATTTGAGTCACTGCAAGGAGAGAGAATTGTGGACTGAGATGCTGAATGTTCCACCAAGGTGTTGAACCTCGACCTTGGACTGAGATGCAGATGCAGGACTCAGACCAGCTGATTCCATTCTCTCTGCTGTGGGTCCCCAGGCATGAAACCTAATTATGTGCCTGCAGCTTGAAATTTTACTTTTGCTGCCCACACTGTACTGTCCTGGATATAAAAGACTAATTCTCAGTAGCTGCTTAAAACCAGGCAGAAATAACCCTCCTGCACGTGGCTGCTGCTCACGACTGCTGTCTCAGCAAGCTTCACCCTGGGAAAATGTCAGTGTTTGACTGACACCACAGAAACACCCATTGCAACGTGTTCTAAACAAAAACATCTGCACTTACTTGTACAGCACAAGTCAGAGAGATGAGCCCCCCTCCCCTCCGTGAGCACAGAGAGCTGGGCTGGCTCTGCCACCAGGCCACCTGCACCCAGACCCCTCGGCACAGCAGCAAAGCAGGACCCGCGGGGTCAGCCTGCATAGCAGCTCATTACAGGGGAAACAGCTTCACCTGATGAATTCAATAGCTCCTCACAGCAGCAGACAGCTCTGTGCAATGCCCCAGAGAGGTTGAAACTGGGCAGATGGGGCATGGCAATGGCTATTGCCTTGCTTGTGTCCATGCGGAAAGGGGGTAAAACCTCCTCTGGAGGGATGAGGGACAGTGGCCCTGCTGCCTGGGAGGAGATGGCTATGTCAGAGCTGATCCCAGAAATCATGTGGCTCACTGTGCTGCCAGAGGAATGATGGTGGTGCACACACCTCCATGCCAGCACAGCACGGTGGGCTTGGGCTTTCCCACCTTCTCGTCCAGGGGCCGAGTGGTCCAGCATTCAGTGCATCCCACCAGAAGTCAGCAGAAAGCAGACTGGCACTCAGCCCTTGAGATCCACCTCATCTTCCCTTCCCGGGGCAGGACAGACAGCTTTCACGTGCAAGAACCACCTCCCCTGCCTCAGCTCATCCTCCAGCACAGCTGGCAGCAAGGAAGTCACCATGGCAGGCAGGGAGCTTCGAGCAGGCAGGGTGAATACAAGATCATACAGTTATATCCCAGGAAATCCAAGACCCAAAATGCACAGACATGGTTAAATGCAGGCACGTTCACCTTCTACAAGACAAATTGCTTTCAATAATCTGGAATTATTTCTCTCAGGCTTTCTAAAGACTTCTCAAACATACTAGGACAGCCAGGAGCACAGATGAACTATTTAGCTTCCTTTATAGGAAAATATTCCCTTCACACAGTTGTTACAACTTACAAGAAACCCAGTGGGGAAATCTGTGCCGTCTTCAGAGGGAGATGCGTACAAATGATTAATCTAAAGTTAACTATGATTTATTGCCCTATTCCAGGTAAAAGGTGCCAAGACTAGATAACTCTGCTCTGTCCAAAGCTACCTCATGGACTGAAACAGCTTCTTAAAAACAACTGCAGACCTGCCCATCACTGAGGACCAAATCCTGGCAGGATGGTCTTCTAATTAAAATGATGGGACTTGGGAGTCCAGGAGTGAATTCACTGCTCTGCTCTTGTCCCTCTGGGTGACTTTGGTTGGCTCATCTAATTCCCCAGTGTTATTCTTCCTCTTTTTCCATAGAGGGAAAGCAACTCCCCATCTGTCCTAGTGCTCCTGCACCTTCTCCACTGCAGGGTCTACATCTGCATACTTCAGGATGGGTTTCTGTTTGATCTTCACCACAACTTTATGGCCACTAAGAAATGTCACCATTTTTCCCCATTTTAAGCTGTGTAAAAAGGCTTTGAATGGGATTTGAATGGTTTCATCTGAACATTTCAGTAAGCCATTAAAAACAAAAATAAAAATAAAACCAAGGCTCAGCAATGGTGTAACAAGTGTTTTTGGAGAGGTTCTATCAGTTTGGTTCGGACCATGTTTTTTAGCCATGGGAGAGAAGCAGCTGAGGCTGGAGGACAGACATCCTCCTCCAGCAGCACAGAGGGACACACGGACACATCCCACTGCAGGTGCAGCAGTGCTGGCTCCTGGTCCCCCTGCTCCAGCGAGCATTCAAGCTCCAGTCACACGGACCTGTCACACTCTGCCAGTGCTAAAATAAATGCAGAGCACCTTGGGCTGCGAGGTGATGAATGTACAGCTGGCACACCAAGATTTTGGTGGGTCACCATTCTGTTTGAGGTCAACACAATTATTTTAATTATTACCTGGGTCTCAATTTCAATTGGCTGCCTACAGGTGGGTATTTATCTGCGTCCCATGAAGCAGGAGAGCATTTCTGTGGCACGTGCAACAGCTAGTGGATACTTTTCCCTGTACCAGGGATGTCAACATTCCTTTGGCCGGAGAAAGAGCTGAGAGGCTTCCCATGGGCCATCAGTACCTTCTCCTGCCTCGCAGGCACCTTGGGCAGCAGAGGCTAGAGCTGTGAGGTTTAACCCAAGTTCCCTTAACAAACCTGACATCCCCAAATCCAGCAGCAAGACCTAGTTACAGCTTGTCCTCTATACGAGAGTAAAAACTCCTGTAGCTTAAAACACCAAGGATTTTTTTCCTTGCAGTCTCCTGAAGGGGAAGAGGCTGACAAGCGCAGGATTGTACTAATGGTTGTGGTGAAACACTCGCCCGTTGGAGTGCTTTGATACTCTCACCAGATGAATGCCAGCCAGCAAAATGATTAAAAATGCTAAGGCTGGCAAAACGTAGGAAGCTTTGAAGAGCGTGTATCAGAACAGCTTCCACCGCCCCGACACCGCCTTGGGCTCTGCAAATCCATTTCTCCCTATGATTGTGTGGCAATACTAGTTTATCTCCCTTGTTAAGTAACCTGTATCAAAACGATCAGAGGAATACATTTTTGAAGTTTCTGGTGACCCAGTTCAAAGTAACAATGTGAAATTTATTCGTCCAAGCCAGGCACATGATGCGGGGAGACGACACTTCTCATCTGCATAGGCGCCTATAAATATCCTCATGCAAACCACGGCCAGGCTCTTGTTAATGCCAACACGACCTGAAAATAATGTTAAATACTGAAGGGAAAGGGAAATTCAATTACTCTCATTTGATGCAGAGCAGGAGAGTGCCCTTTAGCAGTGCAGCAGTTTATGAAGTGCAAGCAGCAGAGAGGTGATGAGGACTGCTGAGGGACCACATCTCGCTGAGGTGGGACCAGCTGCCCAAGGGGCCAGCGTGCCACAGGGACTCTCCAGCTAGGAGTTGCTTGGATTTATTACTGCATAGGTGTCAAATAGTCATCTCTGACTTTGAAGACAGAGAACCTACAAGCAATCACACATCTCTGTCCCCAGCTCATCTAGAGGCTTTGCTCCTCTTACCAGGATGTAAGCTATGTTTTAAGCCCCACCATTCCCTGAAACCCCCATAGTTAATGGGAGTTAGGAGCATGCAGTGAGGAGGGTTCACACTCACATGATCCACTGTCAGTGAGTGTGCATTAAGCTCCCCCAGCACCCCTCCGAGGGTTCACAGGGTGGAATAAAAGCTATCACCGACTGTCACTGATGCCAAATAGCTTTCAGAGCCGAGCTGAGCATCACACTCCCTCCCCCTGGAGCTGCCCTCCCCAAGGGGACTGGGGCTCAGGCCAGGGCTGCCTTTCCTCCTGGTGCCATTATGAAGATCAGAAACTGTGATCTAACTGAAAGCATGGTGATGCTGATCTCTGCCAAATGCAGCCTGGGCAGCAGGAGAATAAAGCCAGACTTGTTGACTTGCAGAGCTCCACATGTGTGTACCCAAGGACACAACTAGAGGCAGCATTTCTGTATGGGACAGAGAAAATACTTCCAAGGACTTCCAGGACCTCTGAAACCAGCATTGCTGACACCCTCCCTGCATCCCCAGTGCTGCTGGTGAAGATGGGCTGCACCACCTCAACACTCACACAGTCCCAGGAGCTCTGCAGATGCCTATGAATGAGCCCTGAACTCTGGTGCTCCTCAAAGCAAAGAGGATCTATAACAGAGTAGGATCAGAGCTTTCCCTTTGAGCAGGAGGAGTTCACATGAGCCAGGGCTCAGTGTTCATGCCAGGCTGGCCCATGGACAAGTGACATGGGAACCCACCTCTTTCCCTGCTGAGTTCACAGCCACCAATAAAATTGTTCAGTAGCAGGTCTGGCTCATAGCATTCCAAAAGCACAGTAACTGGGATCAAATCCCTACACAGCATTCATTAACCTCCATGAGCAGTAGAGAAACATACACCCCTGTAGCCTTTATCAGAGACCAAGTCTGATATCCTCTCCACAGATCACCTGCAAACCATCCTGCTCAATTCAGGGCAATAAGTCAAAGCTCCCACCCCTTCACCCTCCCTTTAAGGCAGCTCTGTTTGCTTTTCAAGGCAGATATTATACAGTGGCACAATACAATCAGGAAAAGCAGCAGAGGAATGGCACCAGAGCCGTAACCACTCGTGATAAGAGACAAGCGTGCAGTGCAACGAACATCTCTTTCCCATTAAACCTTTCTGAATGACTCTCATTTCCAATCTTGATGCACCCTATGGAAAAATATGATAGGTTGTTCCTCATCTCTCTAATGTACTTTAAATAGACGATGCTCCAGATGGTATTGACATTGCTAAACAAATTGTGAAACCCACATGCCAAAAATACTGTGGGTAAACATACTAAACCACCCTGTGCAACAAAAGAGGCTAAAAGAACTGCAATCATCATCAACTTTAAATGCTACTCACATCCCAGAACAGGGACTGGGCTCCAATTTTTGTTACTTTTAACAAAAATAAGATAGTACAATACTAATCAGAGATGAGGCTTGTAACATGCTGCAGACAGGATCTGGGGGAAGAGCCGCCAGCTGCAGAGCCTTCCACATGTGCATGGATGGGATGGGAGCAGCTCAGGTCAGCAAGGACAATGTCAGCGACATTCTCCATGCTTTGTGCCTGGTTGAAAAGTTGGTGAGACTCCGTACAGCTCTCAGTCAGAAACAACACACCTCAAACAAAACCTCTCATCAAGTTCTACTCATCTTTGTTGCCCCTGTGATGCTCTCAGCATGGCAGCTTGGGGTGGCACAGAGAGACACAGGCTGCAGGGATCAGCACACAACAGCGTGGTCCTCCCCAACACCATTTCCCTTGCAAATGCAGATCTTGTTATGAAATATGGTCAACTTCAGCATAAAAGAGCAAAATTGAGTTTCAAACTCGAACAGCTTGAGTAGATAACTCAAGAAAGAGTCACAGTACACTCTTTGTGCTGTTAATGCTCGCAATAAAACCCTACTCGGAGTACAAATGGCATTTGGAAAATTATTAGGAAGAAGAGCACTTAGCAAAGTCCTTGGGGAACTACCTCTGTAAAATCCTCTCTGATGGTGCTCAGAGAGGCAGGCAAAACAGCGACCTGCTCCCTCGGTGTCTCCAGACAGAGGTAGCGCAAATAAAGCTTTGGGCAAAAACCAGTTGCCACAAAATACCTTTTCTAGCAGGAGAGCAGGGCTTGTTCTTGCGTGTAAGAACAACTCCAACCCCAGGAACAGCTGCTGTTAAGCAGCTGAGCCTTTCAGAAACAAGCTCAGCTGTGTGAGCGTGCAGCAAGCGGCACACACACCACCACGTGTGCACACACACGGCTGAGCGCGGGAGGCGAAGGCTGCACGGCCGCCCTCAGAGCGCCCTGCACGGCTCTCCAGCACGATCCTGTCCTCAGCAGAGCCCCGCCTAATGCAGAAGGACAAAAAGGTAACAAATAAACGTTGCCACCCTTCACCCTGATTCTTCCCCCCAAAAGCAGCCATGACTCCTAAGAGAGCACCTGTGTGAATGCCACAGGAACAAATATAAAGCCCTGGGTTGAAAAACACCCATTTAATAATGAGAGCCGAGGTCAGGACCAACCAATCTTTGTAGAAAATCAAATGAAAGTGCTGAGGGGCAAAAGGAGTGCAGGTTACTGGGAGAAAATCTGGTACAGCTGATCTGTGCTACGGGGATGCTGAGAATGACATGCACTACCTGCTTCTCTGGGAAGCTGTGTGCCGCTCCCCAAAACCACACGAGTCACCCCCATCACCCCTGGTGTGGGGAAAGGAACACTTAGCCCTCTTAGTTACAATACAAGTAGAGGTAATGAGGATGAGAGGCCACAACCACACCGCTTCCACATCCCCAATGACGATTTGTGTTTTAAGGGGCCGCTCCCAACCCTTGCACCAGCAGTTTCAGCCCAGCAAGGGCACTGAGATTTATGCCCTATGTTGCAGTGTGGCTTGGCTGGCATTTGTTATTATTGTTACTGGTGATTTGTTTTACCGCAGCTGTAGAAAGGAGCGTAGAGGAGCTTCTGGAGCAGTTGTCTCACTGTGGGTTGCAGGAGGGCAGCCCAGGGCTGCTGGTGTGCTCCTCCCGTGCCATGCTCGGGCATCATTGAGGGGTAAGTTGAATCTGGCATCAGTTTCCTCCCCAAACCCTGCTGTGCTCCCTCCCCTCATGACAGCCAGCTGCTGGCTCAGATGGATGTCACGGTGTCATTTATACTTGAATCATGGAGACTAGAACAATTAATAACAGTTTATAGGTTCTTTCCTTCACGAGAGCACAGAGGAAGGAGGTCAGCAGGGTTCAGGGTTTTGCATGGGCTGGTGCAATCCCAGTGTGGTGCTCCAGGGCTGGTGTGGTGGGTTGCAGCTCCCTAGAAAACCCAGAAAGCACGGGGGAGAGCTGAACTGTCTCAACATCCCTTCCCACAGCACCAGCAGAGCTCTGGTCTCACAAGCTCTGCCCATGCCTATGAAGTCCTGATGAAAACTCCCTCCTGCACTGCAGCCAAGACTTCTCTGTCCCCAAGGTGGGTTACACACAGTTTATGAATCCAGCTGGTCTTTTATCCCATACTGACAGTTAACAGCAATAAATACAGCCCCCACAATTTTCTTCTCTTTGCCTTTCTGTTGAGAAAAGCCTGCTCTGTCCTCGCCAGTCAAAGTCAGGATGAAAGAGGGATGCTCTTTAACTGGCATCCCCGAATCTCAGCTGAAAGAACTCTTGGTAACCCTCATGACAGCACGTTCCTGCACCGTCACTCCTAATTTAAACACGCTGCACTGTGGTCATTTCCATCTCTGAAATACCAACAGGCAAATGTGCTTAAATTGAGGGCAGACCACATGGTGTGTGCTTGTACTCCGGAGATTCACTCTGAGGGGAGAGTGCAGGGGTACAGTCAGACATGGGGAAGGGGGGAGATGGCCTTGAGAGAGGGCTCATTAGCCAGAGTGTTTGGGATGAGATGCTGTTTAGCAGATGCCCACCTGTGTCTGCAGGGTAAATCAGCTTCCTGCTGGGTGACAAGGCTGAGTGTGTTAAGGAAACCAACACTTGGAGGCATTTGGCCATTGCAGCAAGAGCCTGGATGCTTTAATCACAGCAGCTTGGACTTGGCTGAACATGAGAGCAAGAGGGGGAATGGAAAAGGCAATTTGTGGAAAGCAACAGCCTGATGACCTTGAGGTGTACAAAAAAGGTGTGGAATGAAGAAGCAGGAAACACAGAGCTAGGCAAGGACATTTCTGACCACATGCTCTGAACCAGTTTTTCCCTTTCCCTAACACAAACTGCACCATAGATTTGGATGCAAGGGGAGGCAGAAACAGCACAGGGACATCAGATCTGGTTGTCCTTTCCCAAAGCTGTGGAGAGCACTTTTACCCCCAGGGAATATTAGCAGCAGCAACCCTAGTCCAGGACGCTGCATCTGGCACAGAGAACTCTGGTTTGAGATACTTCCTGCAGCCCTGAGCTCTAAATCTGCCCCAGGAGATTTGCTGGCCTCCAGCAACAGCTCCTCCTGGACCCATGGACATCCATGACCCACAGCTGGCCATCATCCCTGTAAACCTGATCATGCCTTTAGCCACACTCACAGCACCTCTGCAGCCAGTGCTGCACCATGCAGATAAAAACTACAATCAAAACCATTTCCTGTCATCAGTCTGAGATCTGCTTCCTTCTCTTTTTGCTGCCCAGCCTTTGCTCTTGTAGCAAATTAAGTTAATGTAAAAAAAAGAATTAAATTATCATTAAAAAAATTAAATTCCCACACTGCCACTTCCTTTCTGTTTGTTTCTGCCTTGCTCAACTCATCCAGCAGCAGCTCCCAGCTACAGCTCACTGACCTGCTCCCATCACCACTGTGCATGTTTTCCTACCACAGTCCTGTCCTTGTGCTGCCCACTTCCATCCCAGCCATGCCTGGGTGGAGAAAGGTTAAAGCTCTTCCTCTCCTGGTTTTGAGGTTCACAGCCAGCTAGCTGGGAGAGTCCTAAAGCCTTAAGGTAAAAAAAGATTAAAATAGATATTTTCAGTCTCTGTTGCTCACTTGGGTGCAAGGCTGAGATTTTTCTAGAGACCTTTTTAGGCAGCTGGGCGGGGTTCAGGACCTGGATTCATGTGCTCAGCAGAGCTCTACTTCAGTCTGAGAACCAGGCATGTATGCAGCATCTCCAGCTGAACCACCTAACAGATGAGGCATCAAAATCACCACCGACTTCTAAAAATCCCCAAATACCTGCTCCCCTTACAGGCAGCAAGCTTCAGGGAGCTGCTGGCTGTGAGGATGGGGAAGCATCCCTGCACACACAGGTTGTGGATGAGTGGGCAACCAGCTTGTTTCAATCCCGTGCCTCGCCATCCAGCAGAAATCCCACCTTCCCCTGGAGCCGGGTCCCACCTTGTGCCTGAAGCCAGCTCCCACTCCCCACCCACCCACAGTGGGTTCCCATCGTGTGTGGTGCTGGGGACATGAGGTTCCCCGCAGGCAGCCAAGAGGGAACGGGGAGTGCTATAAAAAGCTCGAGATTCCCATTATTTCCTCTTCCACGACAGCTCCTCCCGCGAAGCGCTGGCTGGGATTCAGGAATCTGTCACGGCAAACAGCGTGCTGGAAATAAGCTTCCTAATTGCCGTATGTTAACAGATACACACGTAACCAGCATGTGAGGTTTTGGCTGGGGGAGGTTTCCTCCTGGCCCATCCCTTCTCCCTCGCCAGGCCAGGGGCTGGGGGCTTCCTCTGCAAAGGAACAACCCCCCTTGGCCGTGAGACAACCTGAGCATCTCCACTTCCAGTTTACAAGGAAGTACATTGCTACCCCTCAATGCTTTAAAACACAGTCCCTGTAACTTCCCAGTTCAGTGAGGAGGGGCAGGGTTGTATGTGGGAAGTTAACAGGTTTCATTTGCTGTTGTTTTCAGACTGTGTCACAGTCACAGAGACCTGGCAAAGCCAAGCACAGCAGGACAGGCAATTACTACAGGCTGCTTTCCAGCAGGAAAAGTGGTGAAGCCAGCCCACTCACCTCATCTTGGCCAAATCACAGGCAAATCCTGTCAGCCCACCTACCTACAGGTACTTACAGCAACCCAGAGACCTCCAAACTTGCTGCTCCATCTCTCCTTTACAGAGAACAGAAAGGCTAAACCGCTTGCAAGTGATTTGCTGGAGGTCTCTGGGCTGTTGCACAGCCAGGACATGCAGATACGTGTCCCAGCATAGGGTGTCACCCAGGGGCTGCCTCCTCCTGTCCCATCTCCTGCAGGGTGGGTGGACGGCTCAGCCTCACTGCTGAGAGACTCCTGTGAAAGCAGGGATGGGGCAGGCTGGGCCATGCAGTGCATGGGCTGCTAACACAGGCCATTTTTCTAAAACAAATTGGTTTTCAACGGAACAGAGCATCATTCAAACTAAGCAAATAAAAGCAGCAGCAGCTGGTTTAATGAGATATATAGTGACTTATTTTCCGATTAGATATAGATGCCAAGCTCGGATATGAATGCTGAGCGCCGTGCCTGCAATTACCCCAGCCAGCCTCCAAGAGGTCTCCGCCAGGCAGCGACTGCTTGGTGCGGACCAATAGTTCATCAGCCTACAGCAAATCTGAAGAGACAGCGATGGTTTTGGGTTTATTTTTAAGATGCTAACAAATTTTACCCTTTCTAATCCCACTCCCAATTTGAGACTTCAGACAGTGCTGGAGAGAGGGAGCACAGCACTCAGCACTCCCCTCCCATAATAAATAAATAAAGCTTGATCATCCCAGGGTTTTGTGACAGGTCCCACCTCTGCTTTGACCCTCAGAGCAAGACCCATCCTATCGTACTTGTGCACATCTCCATGCTCATGCAAGGGTTGGTGGCTTGGCAGCCTCTGGGCTCTGCTGAGCCCAATGGCTTGTGCAGCACATGAGCAGCTCTGCCTCCCCTCCCCACCTCAAGCACCGTATGGGGAGGAGCACAGGGCTGCCCACCTCCCTCTGCAGCTCACCACGCTCTCACAACAGTCTCTATAAAAAGGAAAGCACAGGATCTACAGGTCAGGTGGTGGAACAGGGAAATGCCCCCATCAGGGGAGAGGAGCCGAGGTTGTTGGCACCTCCTTGTCCCCAGAAGCTTGCTCAGGCTCATAACACACATCCATAGACCCAGAAGCAGAATGAAGAATAAAACACAAATAATGAATAAATAAAGGGCCTTTAAGAGCCGTAAAGACTTGTCTCACATGAAGCAGACATCCTGGGGACAGAAAGGGCCACCCCAAGCTCAGTTAAGGATGTCTCCACTGCCCCAGCAAGACTGTGCTGGGCAGAGACAGAGCTGAGCTCAGGGCACGTTCCTCTCATCCCCTCATCATCCCCTGCGCTGTGACCTTCCTGTCACTCCTCATCAGCATCACAATGCTGGACTCTGGGAAGAAACCACAGCAGATAAACTTTCCAGTATGTAAACAGAGGAGCAAGAGGAGCTTGGGGCGAGAGGGGACGGCAGCTCCTGAACTGCCAGACTTCCCACAAAGCTCAGGGAGCTGAGGACATGCCACTGCGGGTTAGCAGAAAGGATGCTCGCAGACAGACATCCTCCCCAGCCCACACACATGCCAGGGAGAGGCGATCGGAGGTGATCCACGTACCAGCACCCATCCTCCAGCTCTGGAGCACCATCCCAAAGGGACTACACCAGGGCAATGAGTCCCCAAAGAGAGGAAAAGCCACAAAAGAAAACCGAGGAATGCGGCAAAAGAATCGGAGCAGATACAAATAAAACGCTCTAGAAGCCAGGAAAACAAATCGCATCCTTTGTTTGTGCAGCAAGCTGGAATAATAACATTTGCTCGCCCAGCCTCACTCCTCGCCCCTCTCACCATTGTACCTCTGCGAAGCTCCGGCGAGGCACGGAGGAGGCTGCTATTGTAACTGGAGTGGGCTGAATGCTATTCACAAAATTCAGCAAATTGGGGCTATTTTGGGATTTACTAGGCATTTGCAAACAACTCCAGTTGGTATTTGAAAACATGCACCGAGTATCACAAGCCAACAGAAATGACAGCCCATGGGCTGTTATCCAAGAAGCACCCAATAGTGCCGGTCTGCTTTTGAGCTTCTGATCTGGCCCTGCAGCCACAGCTCCTAAGGGTCATCCTAAATATGGGAGCCAGGCTTTCGGGCCAAAGTCCTGGCTCAAAGCCATTAAAGACCTCTGGCACAAGAGAAGGGAACCTCAACCCTCCTGACTACAAAACCGTGACTCTTTCCATCTAATAGTTGGGCTGGCTTTCCTTCTGTCCTGCTTCTAGCATGTGCAGAGCCTGGGCACTGAGTTCCCACATGGCTGCATCCATATCCTGATTTAGCCACTCTAGACCTCAGTTTCCCCACCTGTGAAAACATAATTACATCAGATTTGGCCAGTACATATATGAGTTAGGGCCTGAGTGCAAGTGCAGAGGGTCCACAGGAAATCTTCACCTTGACTTTCATGGATTTTGGGTCAGATGCAGTGCTGGGACAGGCACAGGGTTCCCATGGAGGAAACCTACTGGCAGGCACTGCTACTCCAGAGGAATATTAAAGGAGGATAGCTTTAATAGGCTAATTGAAGTATTTCTGGAAGGAAGAATGTCTGTAAAAGCCAGCTGTGATGAAACACTGGAACAAGGCAGGAGAAAAGTCAGAAGATGCACTAGGAGAAACAATTCTGCACCACTGTCCCGAGGAAGGGCTTGGCAAGGACCATGTCCCTCAGAAATACCACTGTGCCCATTGCCTGTACCTCAAGGGCCAGGGCCTTGGGCAGCCCTGCCAGCCCCTGCCTGACCTGCTGCCTCTACGTTGCTCTGGCAGAGGGGCTTTCCTGAGAAAACATGGGAATCTGAAATGGCTTCTGCTGTGACTGGGATGCTGCTCTGAGGGATCACGAGGCGCAAATCCAACATCCAAATTCTGTGCGGTTCTATCAATAGCAGAGCGCTAACAAGAATTTTCCAGGGCAAATAACACAGTTCATCGAAGCTGTTATCTGCTCCACTGAAGTATGAGGGTTGAACCAGCTCCTTCAGCTGCCTTGGGACACAGCCCATCCCTGGAAAACCCATGCAGGCAGCAGCTGGTGGGGCCAGAGCAACGGGATTCACTTGTAGCCGGAAGAAATCTCACTAAGGAAAGCTGCACTGGGGACAGCCCCAGCTGAGCACCTACTGCAAAATGCCCACCCCAGGGGTATCAGGGTGGGGGCTATTCTTAAAAGTGACCTTATGTCAGCCTTGGGACCTGGGGGATAACTAAAGAGCAAACTCCCAGGCCAGCACAAGAGGAACAAGGGGTGTTTCCGTCCTCACTGCCCTCCAATGCATCCCCGCAAGCGAGGAGCTGGGCACTCTCCTGGGGCTGGGCACAACACCTGCCTCATGGATTAACCCTGAAACAGCCCTCCTGGAGGCAGCACAGCCAGAAGGGAGATGCACACAGAGTGCACACAGGCAGCTAAGGATGCTGCGCTGAAGGAGAAATTCCTAAGCCCCTGTTTGGAGTGCAGGAAGGCACAGGGCAGGCTCGCCCAGGACCGGCGGTGTGGGCTGTTCCCTTCACTCAGCTGCTCCCCTCTGCAAAGCCGGCAGCTGCAGAGTGACACAGACTGCCTGATGTGGAGGGAACAAATTATTCATGAAAAACACAATTGTTAAGCCGTGTGGCAGCGCGTGCAGAATGAGAGGCAGACGGGAGGAACTCAGACCTGGCATCGCCAGCGAGGCCGCTCTGCCTGGCAAACTGATCAGCAAAATGCATTAGCTGGAAGAGATGAAAGATTAAAAATGTCACCCGGAGTACAGCATCTCCTATAATACCCTTTCAGGTTACAATCTGAGGAGCTGCCTGACATGTCAAGTCAAACCTGCAAAATGAAAGTGCCTCAGAGGGGTAAACCTGTCACTTTGGCACACTCTACTTTCAGATCTAAATTTGTTTACAGATGCAGGAAGGCTTCTCCAAGGCGTGCCGGGACAGGCACCACCAGCCAGACATGCCAGGCCATTAGAACACCGCTCAGGGCAGCTCTGGGCAGTCGCAGAGGCCGTGAAGACCTTGGAGCTATTTTGAGTCCAGCCACTGACCTTGGCTTCCACAAGGCTGGACATGGACCTGGCTGCACGTCGCTTCGCTGCCATCATGGTCAGCTTCTTGTGGACGGGTGCAAGATACTTTTGTCAGAGCGTAGCTGCTCCTCAGAGCCTTCACACCAGAGAGGAACACTGATTCCTCGTACCCTGCCCAACCCATCAAACCCCTGCAGGGTCTGTCCTTGGCTATCAGCATCATACAGGAGTCTGTGCAGCTCTCCAGCCAAGGCAGCACCCCTTTGACAGCCAGAGCTCCCACAGTGACAGCCTAAACGCTCCCCCAGTAGCAGTGAGGTCACAGCTCTCTGCACACACGGCTTGTTTTGCTGTTGTGCAAGTGCCTACCCTGCTGGCCAGGCACACGATGCTGTGCTGTTTGTGGGGTGTCACTCAGATGGAGCAAAACCTCCACGCACACCATCCATCAGCTGGAAGAGCTCCCAGCCACCAAACGGCTGCACAATTAGCAGGCACAAGGCTGGAATTCCTGATTGATTCCAGGGCACCTAGAGGTCTGATAGATGGAGCACAGAAGTGCTATCTAAAAAGAGAGGAACAGACTGGCGCCAGAAGAGTAAGTGCTGGGATTGGAAAAGAAACTCTTTTCCTTGCTGTGCTCTTTGAAGGACAAATGGTAGAGTGATTCTGAAACCACAGTATTGCAGTGCAGAGACCATGGAAAGCAGCTTAGGTTAAGCAGTGCTCACAGCTTGGAAATTTATTGTCCTTTCCAGGTATTTCCATAGCCCTCTGCAGCAGGGCTGGAAATTTTCACAGTCACTTATGAATTTATCCTCACAGTAGAGGACAGGGGAGAGCTTTATCCTATGGGCCCCCTTTATATATTTAGAAACAAGTCTGAGTTTGCCTGGGAGGCAGCAGCAGAGGCAGGACCCAAGCCACGGCTCCCCAGCACAGTGGTGTTTATGAAGACCGGGCAGTCCCCATTTAATGGGGTTATTTCCACTCTCTGCATAATGAGTTATCCCCTATCCTTCTGTTATCCCTCCAGCCATGATTTTACCTCCACCAGCTCTGAGTGATGTGCCAGACAGGGCCATAAAAATGCCACTGTTGGCATGTGAGCAGCTTCCCCTCTCTCAGTGGTCAGCAACAGAGGAGCTTCTGCAGCATCCTCAGGTCCAAAAGTGCTCCCAGACGCTGTCATACAATCAATCAATCCAATGAACAACTCACTGAACCGCAACAAGGGCGTTATCCATGGAACAGCACATCCCAGACATCATAAATCACTGAGTAACGACTGGGGAAGAGGGGCTGGGACCCGCATCACTCAATGCTAAGCAGGCAGGAGTTCAGGGAGGTTTTCCTTTTGCAGGCTGCCCTGGGCTTGGACCTGCCCCTGTGGAACAGCACATACAGCACAGAACACATACCAGCAACATTTGCTGTCACTCATTTCACCTTTGCGGTGCAGGGACCACCACAAAGGAGCAGTGGGGTGTAACTTCCACTCTCAGACCTATTTCCCAGAGCTGCAATGCCCTGGGCCCAGGGCCACAGAGAGGTCCAGGGAGGTGACTGGCATCTTTTCACAGAGATAGGGTTGTGCAAAACAGGTGTGAAAGCAACAGCAAGGAAGCAGAAAACAAAACAAGCCCTGCAGCACACATCATATCACTCTCCATGCTTCAGACACAGCACTGGAATAAGATTGATGCAGTTGAGAGCTCACTCCTCATCACAACCACTGTCACCAAAATGAGGAGGTTGCTAGACACCATGCCTGGACCAGAGGCACAGTCACTAACTGCTCAGAAGCCTGCATGACATTACAGTGGGGGTGTGCTACAGGCCACCACTGACCAGGAAGATAGAGCAGAGGAGACCCTCTGGCCCTACACTATAAGCAGCAAGGCTTCATTTCATTGGAGATGCAAACAGATTTGTTGGAGCAAATATCCTCTTCTTGGCCCACCTTGGACTGACTTTTTGTTTTAATAAGCAGTGACATTCTCTTTGTTGCTCCACAGCTGGCCACAGGAATGTTTAAAAGCTCAGGAGGGATGGTCCTGTTCTCTTCCCCCACTTCTGCCAGCCTCCTCCATGTGCTGACTCCTCTGACAGATGATCCAGTATGCTTGGCTGGAAGAACACCATCCAAGCAAAACATATCAAGGGGCATCACAGTGTGGTTGGTGAGTCCAGGCAGCTCAGGGAAGGACCACCAGTGCATGAAGGGCTCAGAGTAGTTATCCAGTAGCTAATGCTTACTGGTGGGTTTAACTGTTCACAAAGCCACAGCCTTGGTGCACATGGACAAGGAACATCTCTGTGAAGTGAGTGGAGGGGAATGATGAGCATCTGCGATTCATCACTGGCTCCTGGCTGAGGCCAGACAGGGGTGATAAAGTGCCTGGGAGGACTGAGCTGTAGCTGTGCTCAGCATATGGAAAGCCCAGTCACCTCCTCCCTGGCTGCACAACCAGGACTGCCCGGGGCTCTGCTTGAGGCAGGCACTGTGCAGGGGGCAGAAAAGTCTCCCAAAAGGCCATGGAAAGCCCCTGGCCTCGTGATCAGCCTCTCTGCACTCAGACACGTGGCAGCAATGTGGCCCCATGATACAGCTCCCAGTCCAGCCATGCCCAGTGGAAGACTTCTAAAGCTTGCCAGAGCCCAGCTCTCCAGTGGGGATTTGCAGTGCTCTGATTCAGCTCCAGCGTGTCAGGTGCTGTGTGGGCAGGGAGGCAGACTCAGCGCAAGGAAAACCCACATTCAGAGGGGGGCAGTGCTGGGGGATGCCTGCTGTCAGGGAAACACTGAGCACACACACGGGGCTGAGGGAAAGACAAGAGCCATTCCTTCTCCAGCTCCATCTGAACACTCCAGGGAGACCTGACTGACAAGGGCACAGTGGCTTTGCACTCCTCAGGAAGAGCTTTAGTGCTTGAAGGTGGCAGTATGATTTGAGTGAGAAAACTGCAAACGGATGAACTGCTGTGAGAGAAGAGGCTGCCGAGTGACAAAGTAGGGCAGAGCTGAAGATCTGGAGAGAGCCTTGAGATGAGGCTGCCCCTGGCTCTGCACCCTAGTCCTGCCCTTCCTCCTTCTGGCTGGCATCTCTCTTTCTTCCAGCTTCTTCCTGCGGCTCCTCCTCAAACACCCAGAGGTCAAACAGAAAAGCCCCACAGGCCTCTTTTTGAGAAGCTGATGGTGCTCAGCAGTTCCCAAACTCTTGCAGCTCGAGCAGATTGCAGCCATTTGCTGTACAAATCACTATGTTTTAGGGTTAGTGACTTTCAGCCATCCCTGATGCAGCACAGGAGGTCTCCTGGGCAGCCTGGCCCCAGTTCTGCCTCCCCGTAGTCAGCCAAAAGCTGCAGCAGCAGCAGCCACTGCTGCCACCGTCCCTCTCCCTGCAGCGCCCGCCTCCTCCCCTGCTCCCTGCAAAGGTTTGCTCTAAAAAGAACAAATCTGGAGAGTAATCGCCTGCCTCCAGACAGGAGCGAGCTCTTCTGAGAGCCCTAGTTAGCAGGCAATGCCCTGCACACACACTCAAGCAGCTACATTTGTTTTTACTGTGTGGAACACAAATTTATGCAATGTAAATTTGATCTTTTAGCTAAAATAAGAAAGAAGCAAAACAATCATGGATTCACTCACTCTCCACTGCCCAGCTGAGCAAATAACTGACAAATACACTTGCCTGCTGACTCCTGTCTGCTTGTCACACAATGCTGGGGACGCTGGAGGAGAGCCAGGCCTGGCTCAGGGGAAAGGAGGGGTCTTGAGCCCTGCACCCAGAGACAGCACAAGCACTACTGCTCCCTGCCCTGGCAGTGGCGCTCACACCAGCCAAACTCCACCTCTTTGCTTTCTAACCCAGCACAGAAAGCCAAGTCAAAGGAGGAAGGAACCAAGGGCTGACACTGGGGACCCCAGAGGGACACGGCACTGGAGCAGTTAGATGTAGGAAAAAAAGACAGTTATTATTAAGGACACATTGTTCCGTAAGAGAACACAACCCATATGTGCAAGCACAACTTTTTAAAAAGAGAATATGGGGAAATCCTTCCAGCACTGCTCAGCCTTCAGCCTCCCAGATAAAGCTGAGCCTGTACAGGAGAGCAGAGGAGGCCAGGCATGCACAAGCACTTGGTTTAGAAGTGAGATGCTGATGAACACCAGGTTGAAGAACTGCAGGCTCTGAAGGGGCTGGTTTGGACATGAGACACAAGCCTGTCATTCTGGTCCAGCTGCCCTGGAGGACTCCAAGTCTTCACTCCAGGCACTGAGGTTCTGGTCTCAGGTCTGCCAGGAGCTGCCTCTGGCAGATTCTTAGTTATTCTGCACACACAAGCAAATTCACTCCCTGATGTCCAGGGTGGCACCCTAGACTCAAATGTTCAGGAGCAACAAGCAGCCCAGGGAGCTGTCAAAGCCTACAAGCCACTGGCTCATGGCTCTTCCACTGCACAGAGCAGAAAGGGACATGGGTGACCTGGGGGCAGCATGGCAGCTCATTGTCACCCCTTGACTGATCAGGATGCTGGGATGCCATGTCTTGTGCTCAAACCTAAGCAGACTTCCACCCATCCGTCTCCGTTCCTGTCTGTCCTTCACAGAGCACCTGATGGCGTTAAGCATCCAGATGCTCCTTTCGCTCCCCAAATTTAGCTCTTTTCATGGGTTGGTGTCCATCTGAACCCTGCCCAAATGGCCGAGCTGCTTCGGCATTAACTGTCTGTCACCGGCTGACTCGCTGCTCCCAGAGCCAGCTGCACGGTGGCGTTAAACTGCCGGGCTCAGCCGTGCGCAGACACCAGGCACTCCCCAGCCAAGCTGCCCATGGACATCGGCCTCCGCTTGTTTATAGCTCAAATGCAGATTTAGGAGCACTGAGCTCGCCGTTAGCTGCTCAGCCTTTCCACGCCCGTCTGTATTTTGACATTACAAAGCATGTTTAACTCCATGAATACTCCCAGAATATTCCTGCTGGCAGTTCTCCACTCCTGCCCGCCCATGCTGGACACTCACACTGCAGTCGCATTTTCCAGCTGGTGGGTCGTTTTTACTTATAGACTCCTACCAGTTTTCCAGCTGAGCTCTTGTTCCAGGCAGGGAGTTTAAGCTTAATAATAAAAGATGCCTTTTCTCAGTTGTCTTTTGCCAAACCACAGCCCTACTCTCAAAATCTTGGGCCCATCTTCCACAGCACTCTTGCTGCAAATGGTGCAAAGGCACTGAGGATGTTTTCCTGGAGCTCAGAGGTGCTAAAGGCTACACAAGCTCAAAGGAACACAGCCCAGAGTGGGTAAGCAAACCTGACAGCGTTTCACATCACCACGTGCCTCTCTGTTGCTCACACCCCACGCAGCCATGGATGTGCACAGGCAGCAGGGCTTCCACCCCGAGCCACCTGCCTCTCAGGATGCACACCTCCTGCTGGAAATACTGCTCTCCTTTGTCCTCTTCTCCTGCCACGGGAGAGCGTGGGCTTGCCATAAGAAGTGTAATCAAAATATTCCCACGCATAATAGCTGAAAGAATTATTGAGGGATATTTTTCAAATCTCAATTAGAAACAAACTATTCTATAGTCCCAGTTCTGCTTCAGTCTCAGATCAGCGGGGATGTGGCATTTTAATTTCTATAAAAGAAAGGACAGATCTTAATACAAAGAGAAAGGAAAAAAGCAGACATGCTGAAAAACAAGAGGCTAAAAGGAAGAAAATCCGGCACAACTGCCCTGAACAGAACTAGCAGAGCACAAGGAGAAAAAAAATAGCAGCAACCGTTTTTTTTTGTAATTTACTTAAGAGATTGAGAACACAGCCCTAAAACTGCAACAACCATTATTTCTTAGAGGACAAGGAAACCTCTGGGCACAGCTGCCTGCAGACAAGCAAACCATATTCTTTCTACTAATACTGCAGTGGGTTTGTGCTGTGAGAGTCCCCAGAGCAGGGCTCTGCTATGCCAGGAAGTGCCCATGCACATCCAAATACACACACACACAGAGATAGGAGAGAGTTCCCAGCCTAGAGACCTTCCAGCCTTCTCAGACAAAGGAAAGCCTGGGACTCCCACCCATTGGAGACATCACTGGGCCTTAACTGGGAAACAGTAAAGCTGGAATTCTGCAAAGCAAACACCCCGCTGCAGGGAAGGAGTCTGCCCTCACCCTCCTCCTCTCTTCAAGCACATTCTTTAGTTAAATGGATAGGTGCATTAAACTGACAGTTTAAATCACCAGCAGACACACAGAAATAGTTGGAAAACCAGGAGTTGGAGTTACAGATTCAACCCTTCGTTCTCTCACAGCATCTGAACATTTGGGAACCCTACAGCCAGCTGAGACTCTACATGCAACAACCTCAGTACTATGGTAGAGAAATGACAAACCCCCTTCCTGCTTTCACAGGTGTAAGTCAGTGATTTAAAAACAATCCCTGCATTTTCACCTTTCTGACTGAGCACAGCTCCAATGAAAACTCCTGGGAAAGCAGCAGTGAAGACTGGTGGAATCCAGTACCATGAGAGTGAAAGGTGCAACTTTATTGACTTCTCAGGTGGATTTACTAAAATGCAAATAATGTTCTTGGCATTAAAGCCTCACCCCTTTCAGAGATCTCTCATCTTCGGCTTGCTGAACAGCACCAGGGGTCTCATCTCTACAACATCCCCACAGGCCAGCATTTGAAAACATGATGTGTAAAACTCTCTGGATTCTACCAAACTCTAAAGAGTTGCTCCCCCTTCTCTCTGTCTGCCTCTGATAACAGATTATTATACTTCACATAGCACTTTACGTTCACATCACCCAAACATCACAATCAGGCTTAAATGCAGGCAATCAAAGAGAATATGCATTTCAGAGACACTGATTTCCACACACTGACTACCAAATTGGCACAACTTACTACTTTTACCCTGAAAGATGGAAATGAAGGGGTCAAGATTTTTTAATAGACAGAATGAGTGAAGTGAATGAAAAACTACCGCCTGCTTAAGAAACTGATTCATTTTTAAAGGAGAGGGCCTAGAAAGCAATAACAAAGTGGAGGGAGAGAAGAAACACTGAAGATGCACACCCACATCTCTTATAGCAAAATTCCCATTAGAGAAACAGGTTTAGTATAATCTTCCCTGTTCATCTTCCCACTTGTAATTAAAAAAAATATATGTTTTATATTCAACAGTTGATAGAGTTGAAAAGGCAGGGTAGCTGTCTGGCTCAGCCACTAAGGCAGGTGTAGTAAAAGATACTCCTTCCTACCACTCAGATTTCACAGATACAAAGCAATTTGGGGCTTGGTAAAGCAGGAGATGCCAGCTTGGGTGGCTCTCTAGAGAGAGTCATTGCCAGGGGGTCTCACTTTGTGGTGGGGCTTGTAAAGCATGAACTGGAAGGTTTAATTGCATCTTTCAGGAAAAGCACAGAGACTACTGTAGTGGAAGGGGCCTGAAGTCCCACCAGCTTTCACACCCCGCAAATGGTCTGAAGAAAGATCCAACTCTCCTCTTCTCAGCCTGCAAGACTGCAGCTACATATCTTACAGAATACATCTGCAAGGAAAGAAATAATTTTCCTGGCTTCACTAATTATTGCCTTAAATCTTCCCAAAGCAAGAAAGCCTCGGTCGTTTATCTTCTCCCTCAGCTCAATTTGCATCAATTCACATTGCTCTTGAAAGCCTCCATCACTCAGGCAAACCCACTGTTAAATAGTGAGCGAGGACTGTCACAACCACCACAGAATCAGAGCTTCCCCTAGTTTTTCTGTCTTGCTAAATTTCTTGCTCTGACAGCATCTTCGAGCAACAAGTTCCATCAGTGAGCTACAAGCTGCATTAAAAAGTGTTTAACTTGCAGCAGACCTGTTGCCTTTTAATTACACTGGGTGGCCTCTGCTTCTGCTTTCAGAACAGGCTGATGGGAGCAGGCCAACAGTCCATTTTAAGAGACAAACAGCACATTAATGGTTCTACCTTATTGTCTCTTTGATTTTCAGAACTCAATAATCTTAATCTCTTTCATCTACGTTTTAAAACTGGAAGAAGTGCGATCTGGGGAATTAGACTAATTTCAAGCCTTACTGAAATAGTGGAACAAACATTAAGAGAAAAGCCTAAAAAGATAATAGAATTGAACAATGAGCACCAATATAACGAGACAAAGTTGATTGCTTTCTTTTATAAAATTGCAAAATCAGTGATCAGAGGAAAGAGGTAGACGCCACATTCAGTTTTCATGGAGCTTTGATACAGCACCTCAAAACCTTGTTCTCAAGAATAAATTAGCGTTGTTTTCAGTGAGAGCGCTGTTTCTTTAGCTGAAGGACCAGAAACAAAGAGCACTGGGTCACTGTTTAGACCAGAATCCTATTAATTAACCCCTTATAAACAATTAGCAGAGGTTACGAGCACGCAGCAGAAATGAGCGGTATGTGTTACAGATGGTTAACAATCCCTCAGCAGACTAAATTCCAGATGATAAGAAGATAGGGCTGCAGGTGACCCACTGACCCTTCCACTGTAAGACAGCAATGATTCATTCATCCTCCCTTTATAACAACAAAACCACAACACAAAATTGTGTTCAAAAGACCAAATCAGAGGGATATGCAGGGAATGTGTTCCCATGCTGAGCCACCCCTTTCTCCATGACTTGCCCAGGAAGAGAGGGAGGTGGGGAACCCACCACCTGCAAGACCAGTGCTCCTAACACACAAGTTACTTGGCACATCAGAAAGGCTGAAGCTGTACAGAAAAAAAAAAAGAAAAATCTCAATTTGAAATTTGCTTAAGTAGGTAAAGTAGATGGAAAAGGGTATCTAATGGGACTCACCACAATTTAATGCTTAGAGCGATTGAGGAGTGAATGTAAAAAACCAATTAGGAGATTACAATAAGGAAAGACAGCAAAAAGCCCACTTCAGCTGCAGACTGTGCAGAGGAAACCTGCTAGGGAATAGAAAAATTCCTCTTTACTGTGGATCAGGTGTGGCTGCTCCTTGGTATATTCCAGATTCTGCAGTTTTACAACCTTTTTTTTCCCCCTTCCCATGTTTTTAGTTCCCTTCTTCACTACAGCAGAAGCTCTAGATTTAGCAAAGCACTAAAGAAAACCTTAAACAAACCTAGAGAGAGCAGATACCCTGCCAGAGTCCACGGGGGAAAATACTCTAAGCCCATCAGATGCCTCCCCTGAAAGGTCAGATGAATCCCACACTGGTGACCTGGAGGCATCTGCTGAATTTACCAGAAAAATCAGCCAGACTGATTCTTTCACTTCTCTAACACGTTGCCCTACACATGCCATCATCAGTTTGGCTGTCCTCATGCTGCTGTTTAGCTTCCCTGCCCTCCCTGTTTGGCTGCTCTGTGAATGAGGTCCAGCATGAGACAGTTTTACCACTTTGACTCCTTTGTTTCCAGCAGCCTCCTCAGAAAAAGCATCTCGACAGCCCTCAGCACAGCCCACCCTGCCAGCGCTGATCGGTGCTCGCTGCCGCTCTGGCTGAATGGCTGCGCTCTTCCCTACAACTGTGAAAAAAGCCAGTTTAACAAATCATGTATTATTTTAGCTCTGGCACATGAAATCCTCACAAGACCTACAAAGTAAATCGGAGACGTGCTGTTCTCCTGATGATTTCAACAAAGTCATCTGTAAGGCTCCCTCCTCCAGCTCAGCTTGGCTGGAAGTCAGGAGAAGGTGTCCTACATACCACTCTCAGCTTGTCTTCTACCACTCCTGCACCATCAACCACCCTCCCTTCTCAGTTCTGAGCCCATTTTAGCTCTTACAGCCTGAAAAACCATCATATGTCCAAGTCCTGGCCCCCATTCAGATGAGGCCATTGAGTACTGGCACTGGACTGTGTCCAGCTGAGTTCTGAGTACCCACAAGGATGGAGTCTCCACTACTCATGTGTTCCAATGTTCCACCACCACCTGACACCCAACACTGGGCAGTGGGACTGTTCAAGGACAGTCACACCACCATCCCTGATGACAAGCCAGCACAAGAGCAGGCAGGAGGGCCTCTCCACAGCATCACCACCAGGGATGAGTGTCCTCTACTTGCCTGGCCCAAGCCCTTGGTGACATCCAGCTCCCTCTTACAATCCATGGCTATAGGTTGGGCTATTATTCGCGTAATATTTTTTTCCCTGAATGAAAGGAGGCTGAGAAATCATCTCTTTGGAGCAGGAACACTTCAATGGCATGTGGCATCACCTAAAACACAGGCTCTTGTATGCAGGGCATGCCAGAAATGGAAGTCTGTGGGCAGAGGGTTATGCTGGATAATTGTTCAAATCCATGTATTTAAAGGGAAAAGGAGCCAAAGAACAAAGGAAGAAAGAGGCACCAAGCAAGAGATCACCTGAGGGAAAGTCTTTAGACAGAAGAACAGACAGGCTTTGGTACTCACGGGGGCTTTAACACTACCCATTCCTGCAGCTCCTGGAAGGGCAATAAGCAGTCCAATATTTCTCTAGAGGATGCTGAAACCAAACACTTTTGAAGGTGCACAGTGATAGGATGAGAAGCAGCTGACACAACAGAGCAAATCCTGTAAAAATCCTGTAAGGCTGGGCAACACTGGAACAGGGACCAAGAGTGAAGGAGCTTCACTCTTGGAGATCTCCAAAAGCCAACAGACAAGGCTCTGACCAACACATCTAACCAACCCTGCTTCATGCAGAGAGTTAGGCCAGAATCCTGCTATATTGCCCCAGATTTTAAGAACAGTTTTCCAAGCACTGTTCTAACAGGAATTTCATGCAACTGTGAGTAAAGATGTTGTATCAGCAAAACCAGCCTTGTGTGTGGTTTCGGCAGTGAGGAATGCACCACTAGCTCCTTCGTTAGTTCCTCCTCTTAATGAGGCAAGCCACAAGCAACCAAATATTTGCTAAGCAGCTAAACCAGAGTAGCAGCAGCACTAAGGAAGTCCAGGTCCAGACTGCCAGAAGGTTTTGCCTGCAGAGCTGCTCAATGACACTGAGTTGCTCTCATCCCAATCAACAGTAACAGTGGAAAGCAGAAGGCATGAAGAAAGGATACAAACTCCCAGCTCACAAGCTGTTTCAAGCAGTGCAGCAAAATTTGGTTTGTTCTGTTTTTCACATTTCACATTCCTCTTTCCCATGAGATGCAGGAGAAGCTGTGACACTGATCAACTGAGCAACATTTAAGGAACAGATTCTCACAACAGGGCCTGAACCCCCCGCTCCTCACTCACCAAGAATCACAGTGAGGTCCTTTGCAAGAGGGAATCAAATTTGGGCTGTAAGTCTTTCAGGTCCACAGCAGAGACAATGCACTGTGAGCTCTGAACACTAACAAATGTCTATATCCTAACAGAGAGTGGGTCCTCTAGGTGTTTCCTGCCAATTCATATGCTTGCAAATGGTGTCTTTCTTGACAGGATGTCCCTGAAGGTTAATCCTTACACTATCTACCCTCACTAAGGAGAGAGGGAAGAAACAAACAGAAAATAAAGAAGAATGTGACATCATAATTTCTTTTGCACCCCAAGCAGGAGTGGAGACCACCAATCCACAGAGCAGAAGAGCCCATCTCTCTCTCCTGGCCACGCTCCCTCCTTTCTCTCCCAGTGTGAACAGCAGCTGCTGCAGGAGGAGAGCCGGCACTTCTGCATTTCGCCTCGGCACTACAGATTAGGTAAATCAGGCGGCAGCTTTCTGCAGTACTGCAGCCAATCAGCCCCTGCTCCCGCCTCCTCAGACACAGCCATCGGGAGGGAGCCTCGTCTGGAGAAGGCCTGCAGGTTTTGGATAGCTGGAGGAGTTCAAAAGCAAGCACTTGGTAGTCATTACCTCCTCCCAAGGAAAGGGTACGGCTGAAACCCCACCATGAGATTTAAGATGCTCGCCAGCTGGCTGGGACAGTTACCACAGTGGAATGCTCATTCCACATGCAGGCACAAGGATGTGGCTGGGACAACCCCAGCCTCAGTTTTTCAGGAAACCTTGAGGCAGGAGCTGGAAGGCTGCTCTGTGGGCAAGTCAGGATGGAGCAGGTCATTCTGATGGGGGTGGTGTAACTGCCCTCATAGGCTGAGCTTCAGCAGAGCACTAGAAGATGATCACATCCCAAGAGTCCTTGTCACAAAGGATCTCAGCAGAAAGGTGACTTCTACTGGTGACCAGAAGGCCAAGGACTCTACAAACACCATTCACTGCACCTTCTCCCTCTCATTCCTTGTTTTCCACTCATTCCTATACAAAAACACCCAACAGCAAAGGAGCTGTTCAGAGAAGAAGACTAATCTCTGATCCATTTATGTTCTGAACTTAAAGCTCTTGAAGTCTGACAGATCTTGGTGACTTTGATTCCTTAATGGGAAGACAGCACCACTGCAACCAGGAGCTCTTGAAAAGATGAGTAAGCACACACATATGTGCCTTGCAGCCTCAAAACCTTCTTCACCTTCTCACCATCATGCCAGGCACATCACCCCAGCCACCTGTATCCACCTCCCAGACAGCACAGCCAAGTCACTGCTCAGGACTTACCCTCCCCATCTTGTAAAAGTAGGACAATGACAGCAATGACTCCCTAGAAATGACCAAGTTCCTGGGGAAGCTGCTTCAGCTCACTCTCCTTTGGCCAGGGGTCCAACTGATCTGCAAAGGTCCCTGCCAGCCTCAATGACCTGATTGACTTGTACTGCTGCTCTGGGTTGTGGCACCCCAAACAAGTGTCATCTGGGATTCGCAGGTACAATGTCATGTGAATGTCCTGCCTGTAGTGCCTGTGGGGAACTGAGCACACAGGACATGGCTGATTCCTTCAGTCAGTACAGAGCCACCAAAAATACAGTGGCTTTCTGACCCAGCTGCAATGCACTTACCTGCTAAACCCTGCATGCCCTGCAATCATTTTCAGCTCAAGATTGGAGCAGCAGACTCTATTTGCCTTCATCGAGGATGAATTTTAGGTAAAATTCAAACTGATTAATGAAGAGGAGGTTAAGCACTTCCAATCAGGGTGGCAAGAAAGGTGCTAGAAGAGTAAAATTGAATCCCAGACTGTCTTGCTGTACTTTTTAAAGGTGGATAAGGAGGATTCATCTAAGCTGCTTCCCCACATCCCTGTTACTATGGAACGATGAGCCCAGCTGATGGTTCACAGCATACTGGGGTTCCACCATAAGCAAAGTGTCACAATATGCTTCCCTTTGGGATGCCAAATGCTAAAAAATACATATCATCCATAATGCAGAGCAAGAGTTTCCTTTCAAATTCTTTCCATTTATATTCCTCATTCTGAAAATTTCATGTTCACCTCTCAGGAGCTGTGACAGCACAGTGCTCTGCCCTTTCTGGAACATGGGAGGGAATCAGTAATGGTCCCTCTGGTCCCCTGCCCACCCACACTGGGGAGCAGAGAAGGCATGTTTTTTCCTGGCAGCTCTTTCACACTTCCAGTGGAACAGGACAAAGGTGACTTCAGCTCTCTGTGGAGATTAGAGAGTCTCTGAATTAACTCTAGAGAAGACCGACCTCTCTGTTTCTCCTGTGGGATATCCAACATCCACACCTGCATAAAAAGAGCAGCCACAGCCTTTCATCTCATTGCTCTGACAGTACCACAGACAGACCAAGTACCTGGATTTGAACCCAAATCTTCCCATTCCCATCACAGTTGGCTTCACCCTGCATCCAAACTCTGGAATAATGTACGACCCAGAACTCCAATAGGTTCTCCTTTGCTAAATGTTTCACAAGCATCCAGAGCTTCAGGCACTCCCACGATTTGTAGTGTGATAGTTTAACAGAGCAATCTTGTGGGGGGAAAGAGGGGAAGGAGAGAGAGGAGAAGATATTTATGGACGATAAAAGATAAAATGTAAAGATATTAAGAGTACAACATAGATTTTGGTACTTTATATAGTATTTCTAATCTGCATGTCCTTGGTGAGCATGCACACACAAAGGAGGCAGCAGGCTTTATTCTGAAGGATCCAGAGGAATTTCAAAGCCTAAAAGCGATTTTCCCCTGGACTGATCTCCAGGAAGCATTAACAACATATAACCACCCTCTTTGTGAGGAGATTCTCACATTAAGACACTTCTGCATTCTCTCTAATCTAGTCAAGTAGTCTTAATTTCCCACCTGAGTCCTCAGAGATGCCAAAGAACCGAATACCTGCACCATTAGACAAAGAAAGGAGCAGAAGACTTCCACTGGAAGTTTTAGCAGAACCTCAGTCATTAGGGTTTGTGAAACATCTTCTCAAATACATAAAACAAAGAAATTCAGAGTCCTAAGGGAGGAAGCAAAGCCAGCCTTAGTCAAAGACAGCCCTGGCAACAACACCACACTGTAACAAGACCGGGAGGCTGCATATGACAGAGCACTGAGGGATGGCAAATGATGGGGGGGATCCTCTTCATGCACCCAAATTTCTCCACAAAATGACACAGTTGTCAAGTCTGTCCTAGAGCAAGGAAGGGGCAGCAGGAGGAGCTGAGGCTCATCTTCCTCAGCACGTGGCTCAGGGCCCATTTCACTGGAGCAAACTCAATTTCATCCTTCAATGTTTCCAAATCATAGCTGTGGCTTCTGTACCCTGAACATGTCCAGAGCTTGAGTGTCCTTCAAACTGGTCAAGTCAGTGAAGTTTTTTCCAATCAGGTCCCACATTTGCACTTGGCAAAGAGGCAGAATTGGAAGTAGAAATAATGTACCTTAATTCAAGACCAGGCAGAGCTGATGTGGATCTTCCCCCAACATCCCCTGACTGTTCTGGTGCTGGATCAAGAAGTCTGTGTCCTCTTTGTTAAGAGATATAATAAAGCAAAATTGCTGTCCTAAATATTACTAAAGCACTGGCTGGCATGTTTAATAAACCTTTCCATTTGGGTAAATTAGCACTCATCTGGACAAGTGCTGAAGTGCTGTTACTTGAAGAAAAAAATTCAATGCTCAGAGTCTAATTTAAATAATTATCAGCATATTTCTGCTCTGCCTGTTTTGCTGAAATTACCAGGAGACTTGATGCAGTCTGAGTGTAAGTGCCTTTTGTCTGCATGTAATTTATTGACCCCATTTCAGTCAAGTTTTTGGCCCACTCACTGTCATGCTGGAGCACTTCACACCATAACCAAAAAGGACTTTATGGCCAGAGTAAAATCAGTAACAACCAATCTATTTTAATATATCTTGAAGGGGATTTTGATAAATTACCTCCTTGCATTCTCCAGATCTGTGATAATCTTCTGCTGTTCCCTCAGGTTGCTGTTTGGGAACCACAGGCACCCGTGGGGAAGACCCACACACTGGCCAGGGATGACGGTCACCCCATCCCTGCAAGCCAGGCTTTGGGTGTAGACAAAAACTTCCTTGTAAAAGACCCGCACAGTACTGGGATATATGTTGAAATACTTTCATATATCCTCCAAAACCCAGTGAATAGCAAGTCTTCAGCAGAGAGTGCTTCATCCTACAGACCTAGAGCCATCCCCCGGACTGCGCTCCGTGAGGGATGGAGCCTGCAGCACTGAGCAGCCACAAGCTTGGCTCCTAAGAACAGAACAGCCCTGGGGACACAGCACTGACCTACAGCCACGCTCATAACAGAAGGCCTTGGCATCCAGCACATCACCCACAGGATTTTATTTCTAGCAAGGAAAACACAGGGAAAACCCTTAGATCCTTTTTCTCCCTTTTTGTGTTGTTGTTGGAAAAACAGCACCAGTAATTTGTGCCTTTTCTTCCGCCCTACCTCCAAGACTTTCAGCTGAAAGCATCACACGCTTAACTTGCTTACTTGAGATGCTCCCTTCCCTGGGAGCAGCTCCAACCAGGCCACCAGCACCACCGGTTTGGAGCACGGAGTGCTGTGCAGCCCTTGGCATGGGATGGTGCTGCCAGGGCAGGGGGCAAGGTGTGCCTTGCAGAGATAAAGGTGCTGCTCCCCACCCCGCTCCAGCTTCCCAGGCTGTGTCTGCATTCAGCCAGCGATCCTGCCATCTGCACCTTATGGCTGCCATGACGAGGGAAGCTTCCCTCCAGGGCATGTTCTGCAAACCTCACATCCACCAGCTCATCAATCCTTGGCTCTCATCAAAAGACAAACTTATAAACAGGCCCAGACGCTTCTCCCAGGTTTAATGGAGGCAGCGACGAAGCTGTGATCGTTCGATGTTTGCCAATGATAGTGGTGATGCCCGAGGCCAGCTATAATATTACCATGAAATAAATCTGCAGTGATATAATTAGCAGGGATGCTATTACACTCAGGTTTTAGGGATGCTCAGCAAAGAGGGAGCAAAGCAGCTCCTCAGAATGGGATCTTGCAGAGGTCCTGGGTTAGAGATGGGGCTGGGGTGAGAGAGAGAGAGAAAAAACTCTAACATCAAGGCAATGCATTGGTCTGTATGCAAAATAAATCTAGTCTTTTAGCGGCCAGAGGTTATATTAACTCAAGTCTGGGTAAGTTTCAGGGTTAAATCCAACTTTCTTCTCACCACTTCAGCTACCTCGGCCCTGCAAAGGGCTGCAGAGTTCAGATGGTGCTTGCAAGGATGCTGCTTCTTCCAGCATCTAGTCTGATGTGCTTTGTGGTTCCCTAAACTGGAATGCGATATGGAAAACAATACAGCTCTGAAGCTCGGGTCTGGTGGGAGGAGACTGCTGTTTTCTCTGGCATGCTGCACCCAAAGAACAACACCCTCTTAACTTTGCCACTGGTACATATAAAAGGTAGACAAATACCACCAGGAACAATCAGGAGGAAAAGAGAGAAGAGGCTGGGTTAGAAAAAGGAATGTTACTGGTACCTGCAAGGAATAGCTAAGGAAAGAGCTGGCACCTAACCCAGTGTTTTCTGTTGCTTGCAGATGTAGCACTAAAAGTGAGAGAACAGAAAAAGCAAATAACTAGAGCAAAATGTTTTAGGAGCAATGGCCATGGGGGAGAGGAAGGGAAAGAAAGTCAACACATGCTAGGACTGATCCTTAGTTTTGACACAAAATCCTTAGGGAAGTAGTTTTAGAACCACACTCAGGGGAACAAGGTTCTCCTCAGGACTCCCAGCCGGGGCAGAGGTGTGGGAAGGGCAGAGACTGTGGAGCTGGAGTTCCTGTGCCAATGTCTGCATGGTACATCACTGCTTGATTATAAAATGTGACATGCTAGGGCAGAGTCTGCATCAAAATCAGGAGATCATCCTTTAAATGTGCTGGGCAGCACATGCCCTGCAGGAAAACCCTGAAGCAGACAGTCTGCCCTCAGCTAAGGTTCAAAAACTCCTCATAAGTTTTAAGTGTGTTTCCAAATCTGCAGTCAAATCCTACACCTTCCCTCTTTTTTGCTACAATAAACTTTATCTCAGAATGTAATCTAGTAATAAAAATGGTTTTAAAATGATCTGACAAGCACTGGAAACCCCATTTCTTTTAGACTGACAACTCTATTTACAGCCGCACAAATGTATACTCTAGTTTATATTCTACATGCTCGCCAGACCCTCAAGATTTGGGATATATCCCTTCCATCCACTTGCAAGAATCAATTTCAGTCATGAAAATAAGTTCTTAAGCAGGCAGAAGGTAGGAAGAAAGATTGCCCCTAATGCTGGGGTCTCTGCACATCTCCCAGGACAGGGACACACAGGGATGGGTAGCCTCCTTCTCCATTTCAGGGCTGTCTTGCTGCATTTGAACAAGCCTCACAACTCCAGTGGACACCTATCCAAGATCCACATGCCCATCCTGAATGGGCCAGAGAGCTGCTTTGTTTGAGGGGATGTGCAAAACAACTGGGCAACATCATGCAGGGAGGAGATTTAGGATGCATTAAAAGTCTTACGCTTTCAGAAGGGTGCAAAAAATTGCTAATTGCTAAAAAAATTCACATTCAAAGCCTGAAGTAGCCAAGGAACAATAGCACCAAACCCAAGCAGAGCAGAGAAGGAGCTTTGAGCTGCAGGGAGATGTTATTGTCGTAATCACGCATGAAGGACACCTTGTAGCTAAAAGTTCCACAACTTAATTAGGACACACAGTTCTTATTCCCGGGTGTACCAAAGGAAAAGAATGATGTCTCCAGGCCTCAGTTTCCCTAGGCATAAAGCTGGAGCAGTCAAATACATCTATCCTAAAGGAACAAATCCCTTGCTGGAATGCATCTGGGAAGCCAAACTATCACCACCTTGAAATTTGCTTCTCAGCTCCCATGCTCACCCAAGCACACAATTCCTTAACTTCTCTTCCCCATCATGTTTCCCCCATGCCCCCCACTATCACAAAGCTCAACATCTTCCATATCTTCTCTGACTTCCTCAGTTACAGGCACACCAGCAGAGACATCTTCATCTGTGTGAGTGGAGAGCAACGCATGGCTGAGATTAGCAATAGGAACAGCACGGACCAGCGTTTGCTCCCTATATAATGAGCTGATATAAAAGCTGTGCCATCTACTGGCATCCAGCTGAAACACTGCTGCCAGCTCTAGTCCCACCAAGTTGTTGCTCCAGCAGCTCTTTGGGTGGAGTGGAGGTGGGATTTTTAACTCAGACATTGTACAGGTAGCAGCACACAAACAGCAGACACGGGACAGCCAAAGGTGACGGTTCATTCTGCAGTCCCAAAACAGGAGCCCTGTGTTTACATCCCTGGGTAGGAAGGCTTGTTCAAACCCAGCCTTTATAATCCCCCACGTGCTACAGAATTACCAGCTTTACTTAAAGGATTTCTTTTCTTTTTTAAATTTTCATGCCTGCAGAAAAAAGCCCCCACCATTTAAAATTAACTTAAACTCCCGTTATTATGCTTAAAATTTTGGGAAGACATTTTAGCAGGCACAAAGACCGACCTACAGCCAGAAGTCCTGCACAGAGAACTGGAGTTGCCACTTCCATCAAATCCATGAGGTACTTCCAACAGCCTTTACTGCCACGTTACCCAGCCACTTCCAGGGATGTAGCATATCCTAAACAGCAAAGGAGGGACAGAAAGCAAGGCCACAGAGCAGAAATGCCAGCCCAGAAAACAGGTGAGTGGCAGGCACAGGCAAGCAGAGAACAAACGCAGGCTGGGTTAAGGATGAGCTCATGTGCACTGCTTGAGCCCAGCTCTGTGCCAGTTAAACCCAGTTACAGCCCCACACATCCCAGTTCAGCTGGGGGCTCCACAAGCACCACCAGGCAAGGCAGGCACACGGTTAAATATTTTTTTGCTCGCAACCTTTTCATCTTGCTTTCACTTCAGATGGTGCCTCTGAACACTGACAGATTTCTCATTGCCAGGCTGTATTAAGCTGCTTTTTAATTGCATGTTGAGGGACCCAAAGGCCAGCAGGCAGAAGGGCACTTTCTTTTTTCCAAGGCACATTATTTTTATTGTAGAGGCAGGAAAGGTTTCCATTAATCCCCGGCAAGCAGACAGCTTTTCCACGCAGCACACTGGCTGCAGGGATGGCCACTCCAGAGGACGGGGATGATTTGAGCTCTGGCTGCTGGAATACCAAAGCTCCCAACAACTCCTCTTCAAAGAGCAGATGACAGGCTTTGGCACGAAACTTGCATTAAATTGATACAATCTCTTTAATGTTATCTTTGGCTCTTTATCACAATTGTATGTGCAATTTACATTCTTGTCGCCTTTTTAAATTTTTTTATTAAGATTTGCTAGATCCTTATCAGTGATATTTTACACATTGTTGTAGTGTCACTCAAACGTTTAATGGACATCAGCTGCTCTGGGAATATATAATAGCTCCTTGCTATGGGGTAGGGCGGGATGCTGATGGATTTCAGACTCGCTTCAGCGGATGCAAAGCAGATCCCTGTGGGACAGAAAGCACAGTCCTGCTGGGCACCACACCACAGGGCAGGGAGCACGCTCGTGTGCCAGCTCCTGTGTAACAGCACAGCAGCACCAGCCCAGAGCCAGGCTGAATACTCATCACACAGGGACTCTCCAGGGCTGCCTCCCTTCCCTGACCTGCAGCCAGCCCTGCTATTCCAGTCACAGGACTCCCGTGCAGAGACCTACTGAGATAAACTGCCAAAGCTGATCTGGGTTTTGTGGGCTGCAGGAGTGAGACTTGCTAAATCCACTATCTTTAGGAAAAGAAGATGGGATTTGAAGAGAGCTTTTGAGACAAAAAGGCTTCATGCAAGTCCATTAACCTCCAGGACCAGTCCTCAATCATTTAGAGGCTTTAACTTCACTACCTATCTGTAAACAAAGCTATACAAATAACTGAATTTTAGTTCAGCCTGAGGATGAAACCCTTAAAAAATTAATCCTCATTCCACCTGAAATGAATTCAAAATGATTAGCTGTTTCTTCCCAGGTCAATTACACCCATTCAATATAAGAGCCTTCCCCCCCAGATGATGCCTTCGAAATATTTGCGGGGGGGGGGAAACACGAGACAAGAACAAATTGGGTGGAGTTTTTTTCTTCCCAAGATCTTGGGGCTTGGAGAGCTCTTTTAGCATGTACAGTGTCATGGAGGGCGGGGCTGAACTCCCAGGGACTGATAACAGATCTGTGAGTGCAGAAGCACACATTCCCCTGCAAACCTACAGGCAACCCTGTTAAAATAAAGATCCTCCTCTCACCCTCTCCCACCATGCACGGATTACAAAGTCACAGGACAGGGCGCAGAAGCAACTCGAGCTACCAAACTGCCATGGAAATGCATTTTCTCATGCCAAAATTAACCAAGAAAATTCAAATAAATCCCTTTTTCAATGACATGGTTTCTTTTATTTTGCTATCATTGCAAGCATATCTTCCCAATCACATTTAAAGGTTATTTTATAAAGAAGTAAATGGCAATTCCCTTCCCTAGCACCTGTTCCCTCAGGGACCCCTTCCTCTACTGCCTCACTGACCACTTTAAATCTGTACCAATCTATGCAGATAGATCAGTAAGTGACACCCACCTGCTTTTACCTTTTCACCCATCCCCAAACACGAGCCCTTAGTGCACAGCACAGGGCAGCCCTGCCAGACCCCAGGAGCTCGAGGGGGTAAGGAACAAGCTGAGGGATCTGAGCTTTGAGACAGCCAAGCACTACAACTACTGCAAATCCCCTGCCCACACTAATGGCTTTAGTTACCTCCCCCTCTGCTAAGAGTGCTGGAAAAACCAGGAAAAACTGAAGAACAACACGCAACCTGCTGTCAAATACACAACGCGGTTTGAGGAAGGGAAGTAAACACCCTTTAAGGACTGTTTCACCCTCCTCTTCACTCAGTCTCAGAGGTGCCTGGGTTCCTCACAGCACAGTGTGCAGAGTGCAGGAAGACAAGGCACGCACAACAATTAAACCCTCGAAGAAAGGTTAGTTCCCGTTCCAGGGAGCTCACAGTCCCCGTCCCTGTGCGTGCAAACCAGCCTGGCAGGGCTCACAGAGGGGGCGTGAGGGCAGGTTTTGCCCGGGCTAAAAGCCCAGCCAAAGCTCCCAGCACGGCCGTGTGACCCAGGACTGGGAATGGGGAGGCTCGGCTGGGGATGCTACACAGGCACTGGCAGGGAGCAGCAGTTCCCCCCCTGCAGCACTCCTGCCTCAGGATGAGGACAGCACATAGTGCCCACTAAGGGAAGGTGCTCTGGGGCAAGGAGGAATCCATAAGCCTAAAATAAATCCTTGGAAGGGCAGAGCTAAGTGGTACAGACCTGGAGCGTGAGAACCAGTTCACCTCCTGGCTGACAGGGTAAGGGACCAGATGGATATTTCAGTCTTTGGGAAGGGGAAAGTCAGGCAACTGTTTATTTGCATAGTGAAAGTGACTCCACTCTGGGTTAGAGAGCTATACTAAGAGACATCAGCCTGGTTTTGCAGGGCTGGTTTTGCCTCTTTTGCTCCAGGCCCTGAGAGGGCATCCAAAAAAAATTGCAGAGAGGTGTTTTCTTTAAACAGCAACTGTCCAGACTTCTTACAGTGAGAAACAACAGCCTCAGCCTGCCAAGGGCAAGAAGAGGACAAAGGTTTCTTCATCTGTTCTTTACCAACAGCCAGGCATGTGGATTGGGATCTGTTGTGTAGAGTTATTGAATATTTTATCAGATCAGGACCATTGCTTTTCACTCCCCCATCTGTGACTCCAGAGCCACTGGTGCTACTGAGTCCATACCTTGCATGTGTGTCCCAAAACAGGATCATCCCAGCACTCCCAGCCTCCAGAGTGTGACGGTGCTGGGGGAGGCAGCAGCAGGAGCCCCCATGTCTTCACAAACCTCCAGTGCTTCAAAGTGCACCAAGAAGCTTGTGAAGTTGAAAAGCCCATCAGGCTGGACTGCTGCCAAGTGTTCATGGGAGAAGAAAGGGAAACGTTCAACATAATCTGCATGAAAGTGCAGGAAGCCCTAAATCGTGTTAGTGCTATTAAGAAAGCTGGTTACATTGCTCGGCAAACTGGCCCAATACAGGTTTGATAGACTTGTTACAAACATCTGATTGTCCTTGATTAGATTAGACAATCAACCCCCATCCTGGTGTGTGGGCATTGTTCAACTCCCCTCTGCAATCTGTACATTAGAATTCCAGACCTGGGAGATTGGATTCAAATTGGATTATTGGAGCAAGTCCAGTGCAAGAACAATCATGACGCAGGAGAACACACACACATGCTCGAATGAATAAATAAATAAACAAAGAAATGCACGGGGACTGTCAGCCAGGATTTGATTAGGAGCAAATTAAAAATAGAATTAGAAAAACAAAAGCCACCAACCAGCAGTTAGCAAAGAAGCGGGAAGAGGGGTGGATTTGTCACTATGAAATAGGAAAGCACAGGGATCATGCCTTTAAATGGTTTGTCCTTCAGCATGCACAAGCTTGATGTTGGTTGTGGCCCTTCCTCCACCAACTCCATTGCTCCTGTCCGTGGCCACGTGGCTGGAACAGGGCAGGTGTGCACAGGGCAACAAAGCCCCACATCCCACCAAAACCACAGGCTGTGTCAGAGCTCACCTGTTGATGTTTATTCCCTCTCTCCTACCCCATTTTGCTGCTTAGGCAACACAGGCAGCATATCCCTTACCTGGGACAATGGTCTGGGAGCCAGCTGGTAGCCTTCTGACATGCCCAGAAATCCCCACACAGGTAAAACCAGAGCTGTACCACACTGGAGCAGGAAAACCCACGAGGGCTGCACATGCAGCACCTCACACTGTCACCCAACCCGGACCCCCAATGTACTGCAGCTCAGGAGGGTCTCCCTCTCCTGGCCTGGGACCCCTCCAGTTAGACACACCAATGACTTGGCCAACGAGCACCTGGAAGAACATCCTTCAGACACCTCAGCAGGGCAGGGGGATGGCAGTGTGACCTTGCACTGCCAGTAGCAGAGGAGAAATCCAGTACAACCCCAGGGCTGCTCCTGCTGAATGCAGACCCTCCTCGCTGTCTGCCACCAAGACCACAGGATAGCAATAATCCCAACAGCAAAGGAAGGAAGACCTCCCGGTGATTTCCTACCAGCCTGTGCCACAACAGAGGTCAGTGCCTCTGCTGCTGGGAGAAGAGGGAGTGGGGAGATGCTCTGAACTGGGCTGAGAGATGCTTTGCTGCATGCCAATTTTTGCAGCTCCTCAGACAAGTGACACCCTTTATTGTCCCTATCAGGGAGCAGAAAAGCTGATAAAGACTCCCTTCAACACATACCTGCAAGGGAAATCTCAGGCCTATCAGAATTGTTAAAGGGATAAACCTGTCCAATTAAATCCCCTCTGCACTCCTGATATATGCTTGTGCCAGACACAAATGGAGCTTGGAACTGGTCCCAGCTGAACAGTAATGCACTGAGCATTCAACCAGGACTAAAAGCACAACCAGGCTCAGCTCCCACCTCCCATGATGCCCCTGCTGACCAGCTTCATCCCAAGAAGCTGGTTTGGTAAGTACTTTGTGGTAACACACTGAACTCCCAACTCTGACCTCCATCAGAGGATCCTAAAGCATGGTCAGGTACTAACTGCACCATCCCATCGAAGGGATGTGCAAGAAAAAGTGCCAGTAAGTGGGAAAGGTCAAGATTGACGGGTGGAAATCAGAGACAAAACAACAAAACTTGGTGAAGGCAGTACAGAACTCATCTCCAGATCAACCGTATTTGCCAAGCACCAAATTCCAGGTTTTCCAGCCACCTTCCCCATGGTAAGGGAAGATGGGAACACCACAAACTCCTAAAGCCATGTTCACTCAGGCTTTGTAGCCACAGGAAACCCAGCCAGACTTCCCTGCAGGAGGTCTTCACAACACAGAAAATCCCCAGTCCTGTCCTTTATACTCAATTTTCTTCCAGAAATAATAATGATAATAAAAAAAAAAAAATCCAACACCAAGCATTGGTTTTCCTACTCTTTTTACAGGAAAATCTGAGTGTCTTCAGTGAAATATACTGTGAGCTCCTACACCTTAGCTGAAGAAACAGTAGCCCTGAACACTCCTAGCAAATATCTCCTTGCCCCCAGGTGCTCATTCCACACTGGAGCGAAATACACAGCAACAAAAATATGCTGTTAAATTTCACAACAGAAGAAAAAAAACCAAACCACAAACTTTTCTCCTACTGCTGGTAAGTGCTGTTAGTGCTGTGATCAGCAGAGCCACACAGGGTGCACTGAATCTGCTGCACATACGTACATCTGTAAATACATATCATACATAAGTAACATACACACAGACACACATAATACACATTATAAATTCTCCGATACACAAAACGCCACTTTGGCTGCACTTCTGCTCAACACATCATATTTGATACTGCACACAGCTGAGGTCCACGGGAAATATAACAGACTTCCCCTTCACTCAAAGGATTTTCCCAGTGATGTACAACATCCAAAACTAAACCAGCTCTTTGGAAAAAGTACCAGCCCAACCATGTCACCAGCATCCTGTCGGGGCAGTGCCAGAGCCTGCAGGCATTCAGACCATGTTTTATGGATCAGGAGGCTTTTTAGAGAGGGGGGGAAGACCACCAGCACAGACAATAATTTTTAGGCAGGTCACAGTGTATGAATAGCTCACTTCAGGGCATAACAAACTCAGTATACTGTGGGATGTGCCACTCTCAGGAGGCAAAGCAAATTGTCTGTGGTTAAATATGTGAAGGATGAAGCAGTCAGCACCCAAAAGCAGCCTTCGCAAGAACTGCATAAAAAGTAGAAACAAGCTTAAAACATACTCTAAGATCTAAAATTTCCATGTCTCAGCCTCCTCCCCCATTAAATCACAACTCCCTTCTCCCCCAGTCTGCGGAGGCTTGGGAAAGGATAGACCTGGAGGCATCACTCCTGCACTTAACATAGTATTACAGAAGGATCAGATCTGGGGTGTCCGTAGGCCTGAAGGAGAGGGGAGGAACCCTCCTAAATCCTTCACCACATGCAATGATCTCCTCTTGCTCCCCCACCATCTGTGCTACAGAAATGCTTCTGGGGCAATAGAAGAACTTCCAGAGGTGCTGGGCTTGCAGGCCAGAAGTGATGCAGCAACTGCTCAACCACTTGCACCGATGGTTTCCCGACTGTCACCACTTCAGCAGCCCCCTTGCTCTGAGCCACACTGTTTGCCAGTGCCAGCAGAGCCAAGGAGGTGGGGCTGTGCTGCCAAGATCTTCTCAGTCACCATAGGCAGCAGACAGAGCTGGGGCATGCAGGGATGTGGCATGGCAGGAAAGAGCAGCCTGCTGGCAGAGCAGGAAGCAGGAACAAGAAACGAGCTCCCAAAGAAGCCCCAGCCTGCACTTGTCTCTCTGGGCACATACAAAGGCCAGGAGGGGGCTGAACACACCGAAAGATTGAAGAGGAGATAGGAAATTAAGTTGAAAGAGTGTCAAAGAATCTGGCAAAAAAAGCAACCTGTTGAGTTCTACTCTCAGATGATGTCAAGCCATGAGCCAGCCAGCTGTGACTCCCAACACAAGAAAAACCCAATGGGGATTTGATTTCATCTGGCAACCTACCACTTTGTTCCTTTTCATGTTAAGAAAAGGGTCTTTCTTAGCCCTAACAAGGACAAGCCCATGAGTGTGGACTAGAGCAGCCCATTAAGCTCCCACCTGGTTGAGAACGCACCTATCACTGAGGCCAGGCTTGAAGCAATGAAATCATCATGGAGAAGACACTGAATGATGCTGAGGTAAAGGGCAGTTAGTACTGATGCAAATCCAGTCAAACAGAAGCTGTTGTGTGGGACACAGGGTAAAAGTCTCCCAGGACCCAGCTGTAGATGATCTTCTCTAGTGCCAGGTGGAATAGGTAGGGATTACAAAAAGATCTTCCTAGGAATTTTTTTGTCATATGAAGAGACTGTCATTAGATAGGGAGAGATAGCATGGCCCCTTGTAGATGCCTCATTTTAGAAAGCAATCTCACTCTCTGCCACGCACCCATGTCTCCAGCACTCCTCCAAAATGCACATGGGAAATCAGAGTGTCCTGCAAGTGCCAGACCTGTGTCACAGTGCTGCCCCATGGCTGTCAGGGCCAGACAGACAGACTTGGTTTCCTCGTGCTTGATTTCTGCTTCTTAGAAATGCACCACGCAAGGTAGGAAACCATGTATAATTAATAAATGCTGCACACATAGTTTAATAAAGACACATTAATATTTTCACTTAAAGGAAAACAGGTTCTTTGATGACAGGACTGAATCACCACCTAATCAGAATAGTGCTCTGAGCTGTGCACCCATGGTGTGTGCCCACAGACCTGCTAGCACCTTCCTGCAAAGCACCACCAAGGCACAGGCAATATCCCTTCTCTCTCCTGCAGCAAAGGAGACAGGTATGCATCTCTTCAGTAGAGTGAGCACACGAGTGACATGGCAATTCACAGATCAAGGAGAGGCTCTATTTCTTCCTCCTCACCTGCCCTTACCGATACATGGAATCCCACCTGACTCAGATGCAGAAAAATGTGTTTCAAGAAGTCATCACTTTCGTGAGTCATGAGAGAAGGGGAGGAAATGACTCCAGGAGAGATGATTCAACTGAAGGGAGAATTGAGACAGAAGAAAACACAGGCTGGAGAGTGGAAGGAGCTGTGGGAGCCTCACTGTTTCAAAGGAGCTTAGCACAACATGGTAGAAATTCAGAAGATTCCATTTCTCCTCCTCCACCAGCTTCCCCATTTCCAGATTTTGTTGTCAGTACCACAAATCCAAGACATCAAGAATTTACACAGAAGCTGGATGTCAAAACTGCTCCATCCAAGAGCTGCTCTGAAGGAGTCCTCTTGAAAGGACTGATTCAGGTCAACAGATCATTGTTCTCACTGTAAGACAGCACCAAGTGCTGTTATCTAACCAGCACTGCCAGGATCTCTCCTGGGTCAGGTCCAGCATTAAGCAAGCCCTTCACAGCACACCAGCCAGTCCTGCCCAGAAACAGGAAGGCAAATTGGAAAACAAACAAGGTTATTTGTACCACAGGCACAGTTCAATCCTTGATCCAGCACCAGAAGATGCACAAACTCTCTGTAAATCTGTGTGACTCAGAGCAAAGGGCAAGGAAAAACACAGTGAGTGATGAGCTGTAATTCAAATGTCACAGTGGAACCACCCAGCACAGTCTTGATGTGTAACCCAGGGTATTACACTGTGTATTCCACAGGAGCCACATGTTGTCCAGGGGTGGATCAAGTTTGCAGCTAACTTGTCACCTGTGTTTTCCTCCAGCATATAGGGGTGCTGCATACTTCTGGAACATTTAATATGATAAATGCTCAAGCATGCACAGAAACTATATGAACAGAAGGATGCAAGCTCATGCTAAGAAAAAAAACTGGTCTCCCTGGTTTTCACTTCCACAATGCCACATGCAGTGCTGACAGTGTCCACCTATTCAGTCCCACTTCAGCTCCTTCTGTTCAAGCTAAAACACTTAGTATGAGTCCCAAGAAGAATTATTCTTTGTTTCCCCAAAGCCAAGAATTGAGTAGTAATCTCCTTCACCCAAATTCCTTCTCTGAGCTACCCCTTACCCAGCCATTGCGATAGGTCACTTCCAAACTCTTGCTGCCTTTGTTACACCTCAGTTACTGCAAACCCCCCTTTCCTCACCACAGCACTTTTTCCTGTCCTCCCATTCCTATCAGGCTGAAGGAGGACCAAATCTTTTTGGCTACAGTACCTATGTGAACACAACAGCTACATTATATTCTCCAAGCCTTCCATCACCCTACAGATGCCCTTTCAGTGAATCAAGCTACAACCTGTATCCAACTGGCCACATCACCAAATTGCTCCATTTCATGCCACTCAGCATGGTTTTGAGAGGACACCTCAGCTCCTGGAGGTGAAGTACCCACACCCCTCTGCAGTGGAGTGCCTTCTCCAAGAAGGCAATTAGTTGTCTCTTCACCAGAAGCAGAAAATGCTGTAGCAGAGCATGGCCCTGCTGCTGCCTCATTACAGCCACCACCAGGTTTTACTGAGCCAGCACCACGATCAGGTTACCTTGCTCCACTACAGATAAAATGAGTTCCTTTTTAAAGGAGTGTTACAAAATAGGACAATAAATTGGAAATGTATGCAGACACCCATGGGGGCAACCCACACGTGCAGTCAGCACAGCACTCAAGTACCAGATACCAGCACAAACACTTCAGTGCATCATTTCCTAAGCAGGAAAGACCTGACTTGTCTGAAACACTTCCATGAGCTATTGCAGCGACACTGCAGTACCTTTGATCCCAGTACACCCCCAGTTCAATGACTGGGTCAAATCTGCTGCCAGGCTTTGCTGTCACTTGTATTCTTGTGGCAGCACCTTCAGGTGTTTGCATGACTGTGGGAGGAGATAAAAAGCAAGACTATACCCATAGTAGAGCCTCACATGATATATCCTTGGCTCACACTCTTTATGAATCTGTCCCAGCAGCAGGATGCAGTTTCCAGAAAAGGCCACACAACCACAGAAATCCCTTTGAAGCTGAGATCATGTTGCTACACCAACATCAACTCTCTTCTTTAAACCAAAAATCCGCATCAAAGCATTGGCACGCAGGCCCATCTCCTTACCTTTAGAGCACGGACTTTCTTGGCCAAGAGGCTCTCAATGTCTCCTGCAACCTTCTCCACCAATTTCCTGGGCACGTTCTCCTTGACTTCAAACAGGTTTTTATTATCATTGTAGATCTAAGAAGGGAAGCAAGAGAAAGAAAGACAGTCAATATTAGAGAGAAGTACAGCAGTCTTCCCACAGAAAAGCTGATCCTCTAAAAGAGAAGAATTCTAGCACTGTGGATTAGGTAACAATATAAGCTTTGGAAATGAGGGGAGCAAGGGAAGAAAAGCTTTGCAACCAGAAAAAAGAAATGCATTTGATCTGCTGCCCACACCACTGGCTTTAGAGCTGCTTGCCTTCATGCTTGAAGTGATGAGCATCCTACCCCCTCTCTCAAAAGCTGAGCTGCCCACAGCACTGCCCAATCCCCACCTCTGCTGAGCCAGTCCTGCAGCACAGGCAGAGCCACCATGCTTCCTGCTGTGCTCTCCCTCACCCAAACACAGCTCTAAATCCCACTGCCTGCTTCCCCAAAGCCACTTGCTGAACTTAACAAGTGCAAGCCCAACTGCCCTCCTGCCCCAGTGCCCTGTGTGCTGCCTGGCACAACTGGAGCAGGAACAGAAGCAAGGGGATCAAATGGAGTAGGATGAAAATACATCCCTAAGCAAGCCACAGTAATTTGGCACCCTTAGGAAATGAGGATTCCTGCAACCAGTCTAGAACTCAGCCAGACTGTGGTGGGAAGAGGCACGAACCTATACCAGGATTAATTATCCTGAAGGCCAGATGCAATTACCTGGATTTGAGTGTTTGCACCCAAAGCAGCAGCAGTGACCCAGAAGCTTGCCCTTCCAAGCCACATCACACAGCTGAAGGGGACAATGCCCAAGGGAAGTGGTGTTGGCATCAGCACTGCCCCAACTAGAAGGAATCAGTCCCACCACAAGGCTTCACAACCACCAACCCCTCAGTCATCACCTCAGATCATTCTGTGACTTATTAACTCCACCTGTCTGCAAACTCAGGTGCAGCCAACACAGGGTCAAAGGGAAGAGCTTATTGCAATCATGGGAGATTAGGGGGAAAAAAAAAATCTTTCATGCCTTATCTTTTCCAAGTAAGGTACCTGAAGAAAACCACAAAGCAAATAGGATTCTGCTTCTCTCTGTATCCCCAGGCTATGCACAAATACCTGAAACTCCAGACATGAAGCTATATGGGAGCAAAATACCCTCTGGGGAGAGCTGGACCTCCCCAGGGAGGTAGCTGACTCCATGCTTAACTGCAAATTCCATGCTAAGCATGTCTGGCACCTACCCAAGCTTACATGATCCTTGGGAGCTGAATCATGCTTTCCCACAGGACAAAACCCCCTCTTTGCTGGAGCTTCATTACATGTGAAAGTCTCTGCCTCTGCTGGCTTGTCGCAGACCTGGCCATGTCAACAGAGGAAAAGACCAGGGGATGCAGAAACCATTTCCCATAACACATTCACCTGTCTCTGCCCCGATCTGCCCTGGGGCTCAGCACAGCACCAAAACAGTGAATAACCAGCTTCCATGTGACAAACATGTACCTCAACCCACACCACAGATTGAGAAGCTTGGCCAAAGACACCCACCAGGCCAATACAACCACAACTATTTCACTTGGCAGAGCCACCAAAAATAAGTGTACAGGCAGGCAGGTGCCCAGGATCTGCACAGCAGCACATCATGCAGCTCAAACACAGGATGAGACCCTGGAATATGTTGGGAAACTACTCACTCCTCCCCTTTTCCTTCTCCAGACCTTACAACAAACTGGAACAGGCAGTGACTCCACTTGCTGAAAGCAGCTGGTGATGAATTTGAGAGCCGGAGCAGACACAGACAGACAGACACACCCTTTCCTTTTGTAGTTAAATAAGTCATTTCTGAGGCTGAAGCCACAGAAATATGCTCAGAGACTAAGCAAAAGGCTGGTGTTTTGGCTGGGCACAGCCCTTCCAGACCTACTGGGTTAATCTTCAGGCTTCAACTTTGCTTTCTGAAGCTCTCACTGGGGTCCCTCCTCTACTCAAGATCCTCATTCTTCCATGTCACTAGGAAAGTCCTGACAGCCTTGTGTCCACATACATCATTGCTCCATCCTAGCTCTACTCCAGGCAATTGGTTTTTTCCCCTCTAAAAAGAGTCCTGAGGGATTCAGGTCACCTTCCCTGGCTGCCAGGACAGTAATTCACACCACCTTTGTCAGTGGGGCAGCACACAAGTGGCTCAGCCCTGCTCATTTCCAAACTTCATGGAGAAAACAGCATGTGAATGTTGCTGGTTACTGACACGCAGGAAGAGGGCCCATGAGCCAAGAGCAGAGACATCTGTGATCCTCATCTGACTCCTCCAGTCCCTAAGAGACACATGGAGCACAGCTCCAGTGTCCTTCCCAAGGCCCTGCTCTCACAGGTTCCAGACCAGCCAGTCTTCCAGGAAAGACTCTCCTGGAGCCCCTTTTGGCCCTGGAAGGTGGTCTCAGGTCTCCCAGAGTCTTCTCTTCTCCAGGCTGAACAGCCTGAACCCTCAGCCTGCCTCCAGTTGTGCTCCAGTCCTCCTCTGGACCTGCTCCAACAGGTCCATATCCTTCTTATGTTGAGGGCCCCAGAGCTGGACAGAGCACTCCAGATGAGGTCTCAACAGGTATGAGGGGGACAATCACCTCTCTTGACCTGCTGGTCACATTGCTTTTGATGCAGCTCAAGATACATTTTCTAGATGTTTTTCATTTCTGAGCTCCATCATCTGCTGAGTTTCAGATCAAAAAGCCAACAGAAAAACATCCTGCTTTAGATAAAAACCCCACATTGGCATAGAAAGGGTTAAAGCGAGGGATGCTCGACACAAAGCAATGTTCTCTCATATTCCTTTTTCCCCTTTGGTAAGTAACAGCATAACAAAGTCATGTGCTTGGAAGACGCAGGATACCTCCAGCTGAGCAGCAGCAATTAGGAAAGCAAAGAGGAGCAATCTTCAAGGAGAAAGCTTTGGGTACAGAGGGAGTCCTGACATTAGTATTTTCCTATTATGAAACAGAAAATGGGCTCCTATTGGTTATGGACAGAAATGGTGCCTGTCCACAAGGGAGGACAGAACAGAAAAAGAAACCAGGAGCTGTTCCTCCAGCCCTCTCTGCAGCTGCAGAGCTCTGCAGTCTTCTTGGCTGAACAGTTCATCGGCGTTAATTAGAACAATCCAAGACAAATTAACAGTGACCATACGTGCATGAGAACGTCCCAGACAGGCAGGGGAATGAATTGTAGGGCTCCAGGCAATTCTGAGAACTTCACGCTCTCCACTGTAGCATTTTGCTTTGGGTTGTTCAGAACAAGGCCAGGTTTTATCTAAGGTGACATTTTCCATATTGGGTTTTTCCTTGAGCTGAATCAAACGGAGTCTTTTCTGGCCCAAAACATCCCTAACATTCCTCAGTGATGGCAGAAGCCCCTAGTTTTGTCCAGATTAGAAAGCCTCAGGGGGTGGGGATTGAGACCCAATTATAAACTGCAAGTCTCAATAAAAAGTCTTGGGAAGGGCTGAAACTGGATGCAGCAGCAGAAGACAGTCATGGCAGTGGAAAGGAGCCCAGCAGTGGATACTGAGAGTGAACTATTAAGTGGCAAGAGGGTGTGGGGGAATATTAACACTGGCAAAATAACAAAGTTCTGAGTTGAAACAGAAAAATAAAAACCAAGGAAAAAAAACCCAAACAGTGGCAGGTGGGGGGAGAAAAATCAGAGAGCTCAAGACAACTTGCAACATGAAAAATTTAATCCCAAATATTCCTAAGCATAGTGCAATTAAAACAAACCACGAGGATGATCTAAACCAGCCTGGAAGTGCTAAGTGGTATCACTAAAAAGCAGAGCTGGTAACACAAACAACTGCCAGCACATGTTCCTAGCAGCACCTGTACAGGAGGCAGATCTGATACTGCCTTACAACATCCATTCTCTAAATTCACTTGTTTGCCTTGCTCCTAATGCACAACAAATGATGCTCATCTCTGCCATTAATTCCCTCTGTGCCCATATATCCAGGGAGCTGTCAGGGTTCAGAGAAAGCATTTGCCTCTCCCCAGTTCCCTATGAGCACACCCAGCACCATGAAACTTGGTAGGCTGAGAAGGAAGCAGGTGCAGAAACACTCCCCGAAGTGCAGAAATCACCACTTGAGCTGCCACACGAGGACCCAACACCTCCCATGGGTCCAGGTATCCCATGATAAAATGTGTAGGGAAATAACAGACCCCAGGACAGCCCCCTGTATAGCACCATTAGCACATGTGCCTTTGGGCACCACTAGAAAGTAAAAACTGCCTCCCCAGGCTCAGCCTTGCTGTCCCCTATACAGGCACCGGCCTCCTCTGCCAACTATCTCCAGCCTCCTTCGCCAGGACCTGAGGAGGGCACTGATGAGCAGGCTGGGATGTTGGGGTACACCTGCAATCCAAAACAGACACTCCTCCTATTCCCACTCCACCCAGCTCCATCCCCCAAATCAGAGGGGCAGCACTCCACTGTGCTCACACAGCATCACCTCCCTGCCAAGATTCCCCCTTCACCCCACTCAAGAACAACAGCAACCAAAAAGCTGAACCCTGGCAGCTGGTAACCCCAGCAGCTTTCAGCCTGCCTGGGCCAGGATACAGCTGTACCCACAGCTCCAACCCCAGCTGGGGTGTGCTCAGGCCCAAGGAGGGAGAGGCTCCTGCTGGAAAGGCATCTGATATGGGTAATAGTCATCTTCCAGAAATTAATTTTTTTTTCCCCACCCCTGTATGAATCCAGTACACCAGGTTTGGACAGCTGCAGTCCAAACAGCAGCATTTAATCACAGTGGAAACCTGGCATGTTTGCAAAGGAGCAAAGTACTACGTGCAGCAGAGCGTCTGCCTTACTGCTCCCAGAGCATCCCACCTTAAAGTCAAGATGCTCCCAGTGAGGGAGGCCAAAGACCAAACCATAACTCTGCAGGCATGACAGCTATGCACATCTGATATAAGCCCTCATGCCCCAGAAATGGGACTGTGCCATAACACGCCCCACAAAGGCCAGCAAGCAGGGAAACAAGTGGTTTCCCACTTGGCATTGCTATAGGGCAGGGAAGGTCTCTCTGTTCAGGGGTATCCTTCAGGCTCCTGCAGCCAGGCCTGTGCCTGGGATCATCTTTGTACAGTGACCCAGATATGGCCTCTGTGAAGGGAATTAGTTGGTACAACCAGTACTGCAGCAGAATACCTGCCCTTAGAGGCACTGCTTGCTCAGATGCTCATCTGCTGCTTTTAATGGAGCTTCAGGATCTGTCGGTCTCCACCAGACAAGCATCAGCCTGGCCCCATTTGAGTCTCATCTCACCTTCAGTAGGATCCTGCCCTTCCCCCACAGCTCAGAGTATGAGTGAAGAGGAATGGGTAGTACCCTTGACTGGGCTTGTTCATGTCCTGTGTACACAGAACAGACCCATCTGGTGAAGAGGCAGCCTAGAGAAGAATTGCCCAGTAATATAAATGACCAGCAAGAGCACCATGAGATGGCCCAGGCCAAGCAAGGAGCACTGTGGCTGGGTAACAGGGAGAAAAAGGAGTGCCAGACCCCAGAGATCTTGCTCTAAGATGGAGACTAGTCAGGGCCATAGGCAGAGAGCAGACACAGCATGATTCCCATCTCACCCCTCAGCCCTGCCGCACCTACTGTTGTTAAATTTCATCGTCTGGTGCTTATAGTTCTTGCAATGATGGTAATCATCGTGGTGTCTATATTACATTAGGAGGATGTCAGCCCCGGCACAGCGTCAGGGATAATCAGGCAGGCAGTGATAAGAGCGATAGCGGCCTCGCTGACAGCCCGCCAGGACAGGCAGCGCTGCCCGCGCCTCCGTGTGCGGGGCGGAGCGGAGCACACACCCCTGCAGGGGCGAGGGGACCAGCACCGGGCAGGGGGACCAGCACCGGGCACAGGTAGAGCCTCCTGGTGAAGCAGCCAGGAAGGCACTAAACCCTGGTTTTCCCTGTCAAGGAGTCAGGAGGGGGGAAAGCGAAGGGAAGCAGCTGCAGGTGAGCACTGGTGCCATAATTCAGAGAGGGCTTTGCAAATCTCCCCCATGCCAGCTCCCAGCGCTGGCACCGCACACGCCACCAGCCCTAAGGGCAGATCCGTGAGCGCAGCCACGAGCCCAGGCACCCGCTGTGCTGCCCCGTTGGGAGCAGCATGGGCAGTGACCCCCACAGAGCCCAACCTGCCTTGTCCCCAGCAGCCTGTGGATGTGCTCCAATGCACGCAGGAGGCAAACAGCTTGACATTTCCTAACTCCATCTTCCCTCTCCCCTCATGCAGTGCCATTTCCCTGCTGTGCTCCATCCTTTCACCTACCCAAGAAAAAGCAAGCACCCTCTGAGCAGCTCTTCACAGCTCTCCCGCAGAAGCAGGACAGGGAAATGTGCAGTTTAGTTGCTCCTCAGGGATGGTCAGCTATAATTGAAGCAAACAAACCATAGAACTAAGGTCTCCCCAGTTCACTAAAGGGCCTGCTAAAAGGCAGCAGCACCACAGAGGATGTGAGGGAAGAGAGAAAGGCAGCCCACACCACCAGGGATGGAGAGGTGGAGGTTGCTCCAGTGCTCCCTGTCCTGTCCCCCAAGTCTCCCATCCTCTGTGGCACTGGTTGGACTTCTGCTCTCTCAGCCCAGGATCACCAGCCTCTACATCTGAGACTTCAGCCCTGCCAGCCACGCAGCAGACTCAAGACTGCTATACATAATTTAGCAACTAGACAGGGATAAAGGGCTATACATGGTTAGCCTGGATTATACAAAACCTCTCCCGGCCTGGAAAGCTGCTTTTAGTCTTCATCAGCCCAAACCCTTGTACGGGGAGCTCTCAGAGCAACAGACCTGCCTGAGTGTTTGCAGAGAGTGAATCTTCTGCAAGGAAATTCAGCACCTCACAACTTCAAACTCAGTCTTCTCCTTTCAGATAAAGGGCTGTAAAAATAAATCACTGCATAGTTGAAAACAGAAGGTCTCAACCAGGCTGGGAGCACTGCCCAGGCACTCCTCTGCACACTCACAGCCATTTGGATGGCGCGGGTCTTGCTGCCAGGTCAGGGCACAAGCCCACCAGAGCCTCTGTGCTAATGTATGAGAGGGAGAGAACAGCTACAGCTTCTCAGACAAATGCCCAAACACATTCAGAGATCACACAATCTCTAAAAATACAAACCTTTACAGAAAAGAAAAAAAAAACCAAACCAAAACAAAAAACATGAAGCTGACTCTGGCTGCTCTCTTGTTTATATAGGACATAAGAAAAGCTTTAGTAAGGAAAACACAGTATTTTTAAAAGGTGCCTCAACTACTTTTTTTCAGGATACATGCTAGAGAGTTAACCCATTGGATTAACTTCTATCTACACAGAAGACATTTACTTTGGGTCAACAGCATTAAAATTGCACCTAGAATACCCTAGGAGGGATGCTGCCACAGGTTAAAATGTGCTAATTTGCTAGATTTCAGGTTGGATATTACAAAGAAATTCTTTACTCAGACAGTGGTGAGGCCCTGGCACAGGTTGCCCATCCCTGGAAGTGTCCAAGGCCAGGTTGAACAGGGCTTGGAGCAACCTGGGCTAGTGGGAGGTGTCCCTGCCCATGGCAGGGGGTTGGAACCAGATGGTCTTTAAGGTCCCTTCCAATCAAGCCCATACCAGAATCAGTGCCCCCCATGAGATGGATCATACTGGGTGTTCCCCAGTGTGCCCAGATCAGAAGCTGCATTGATACAGTGGTGCAAATCCTTACAGGTGAAGCTCTTCCAGAAACACGTGCTTGATTTATATTGGTTGAAAAGAACTCAATTCCTCTCCGATATACCAACAACTAAGTATTTAAATCAATTATGGACTAGATCCTCAGTTTGACCAGAAGAGGTTAAAGTGCTCTCCTGGGCAGATAGGCCTATGCTCTGCTGAAGCAAAATGCCAGACCCAGCAGGACAAGCACAGGGGTTGGGAGAAAGGGGACATGGAAGGAGGGTTCAGAGGAGAGGGAGTTTGGAGCAGGAAGCCCAGCAAGAGAGACATTGTGTCGTGACTGATGGCTTCAGAGAGCACGTGAATGAAATGAACAGAAGATGACGGAAATCATCAGGGAAAGATAAAGCAGGAAACATCTCTGCTTCTCAGATCCCTCCTGGACTCTGTGTGGTTGCAGTTCTGCCTTTTGCACAGCTGCTGGGCAGTGTAAAGCTCTGGTTTCTTTTACTGTGCTGTTTTTTTCCCCCAAGGCTAAATGTTCAGGACACTGAAATTACAAAAGCTCATACAGACTCAAAATGGGATCTCACTGGACTCCATTTCTCTGGCAGTGAGGAAGGTGAGAAAGGGACCAGCACTGCTCTGAGAGAAGTGGAAAGTATTTCACGAGGCTCTTTTGCCAAAGCACCCTGGCAGGAGCCGTGCCCAGGGCAGGGCTGCTGCAGTGGGCAAAGGCTGCCCCCCCTTCCCTGGGAGTGTACCCCAAGCATGCACAGCTCCCTTACTTGCTCTGCACTGAGCGAGGCAAGACTCTTGGCTCCTCAAAGACTTGACTTTAGATAAATAACTAGACCTCTTTCCCAAAACAGCTTTATCTTCCATGCCAGAAAAGCTGCTGCTTCTTGTAGGAAGGGCTGTGGAAAAAGGCTGTGCTGTGCAGCCTCTAACACTAAAGCTCCCAGACATATTTTGCAGGCTTCCTTTTAACAACAAAAGAAAAAGAGTAACAATTAACTCACACTGCCTTTTATTTTTATTGATGGCTACCAGTGGCCAAATTCAGCTCTCAGCTGCAGTGATGCAAATTTGGGATAACTTCACTGACATGGATTTAAACTAAATCTCTTATTAGAGCTAAAGCAATTGAAATCTAGGCCAGCATAAGTCAGCACTGTCAACATTTACCCCCACAGTTTTCTGCAGAGTAATGATCTATTTTAAAGAAATTGAACTTTTAGAAATAGCAACTTTGCATTTCTCTTGATTTACCTTCTGATGTGGGGCTTTCTCTGCACTTCAGGGATTCATGTTTACAAGCTTTTCTCCATAATTTCAAGCACTGGAAGAATTTCTGTAAAGGCATAGACTCATTGAAAACAAAACTGGAAGAGACCCACTTGTCCCCTCTGGCTCATTCAGGACCCACCCAACCTGTGCTGTTCACAAGCCTTGCTCTAATCCACTGGTGGTGGAGACCCCAGGCTGATGTTGTCCAGCATTTTCACATAATCACAGCATGGTTTGGGTTGGAAGGAACCTAAAGCTCATCTCATTCCAACCCCCTTGCCATAGCAGGGACACCTTCCACTAGCCCGGGCTGCTCCAAGCCCCATCCAACCTCGCTTTGGACACTTCCAGGGATGGGACAGCCACAGCTTCTCTGGGCAACCTGTGCCAGAGGCTCACTGCCCACACAGTAATTAATTTATTTCTAATATCTAATGCAACCCTGCCTTCTGCCAATTTAAAGCCATTCCCCCTTGTCCTGTCACTCCATGGCCTTTTCCCTCTCCAGCTCTCTTGGAGGCTCTTTAAGCACTGGAAGGTCAGTCTGTGAGAAAGTAATTACTTCATTGAATATAAAGTCCTCTCTGTTATGGAATAGGCTCATAAAGCTTTGCTGTGTCCCCAGAAGATATGGAGAACAGACTTACAGACAGCTTTCTTCCAGTCATTTCCAGACTCATCCTTTCTCCTGTTAGTGATTTCTGTTTCCTGAGACCATGGACCTCAGAAACTGAGACTGTCCAACAAACTCTACCTATGTACACTGCTAAGATTACAGGAGGGCTGTCCCACAGTGGGGAAGAACTCAGTCCCCAGGTCCCCATTGGCCCCAGGAATAAAAGGGTGCAGGGAAGCACCCACAGTGTGAAAGCCAGAGCTGGACCAGGGGAACTCACAGAGCAGCCAGAAGTACTTGCTCAGATCGACTGAGCCACCATCACACACATCTACAAACGTACTTGAATCCCCACTGGCCTTGTCCTCTCCTTCTGCAGTTCCTTCCCAATATCTGAGGGCTCTAGTCCCAGCCATGCCAGCCCATTCCCCCTGCACAAACACCGAGCTGAGCTCCAGCCCCAGCTGTCTGTACAGGCACAGCTCTGCCTCAGCACTGGCTGTCGGCACAGAGTGCTGTTTGGGCTCTGCACTCTCCCTACGACAGCCATGATCTTAATTAAGCTTTAGCAGGGAGCAATTGTCTGGCACTTGTGGCTGAGAGAGGGGACTCAGTCTGTGTTCCCCCTTTGCCACAGGCACAGCACTGACCTGCCTGCCTGATTGTTGGCAAATCACCTTCCTGTGTCTGCATGGCCTCACTGACCTCCCACTTTGAAAGAATTTATCGTTAATTTCTGCAAAGTGTTGTGGAATCCTCAGAGGAAAGGTAGCACAGGAGTGGAGAATATTAATATTCCACCAAGAATCTCTAGGGACCAACCGGCACATTAAAGCTTCTATAAGCAGAAACAAAACTCCTGCATGGGCTAAACCCAGACCCCCAAAGCACTGACAGATTTTTTTCAGTACTTCCCATCAGCATAGGAAACATGTATGGGGCCTGTCATTATGCATCCAGAGCAACAGCCCTGCCACATCTAAGAAAATACATGTGGAACACAGGACCAGGGACGGATTCTTATCTACTTGGAGTAAGAAAAGGTTGCATCAGGCAACATGTACGGGGAAGCATTAGTCTCCTGCTGTTCCAGCATAAAGTTAATCAGGGACAGAAATTAATCCCTCCTGACAGCATGTTGCCAATTTCTGATTTCATCCCCATTTCCTCGTAGCTTATCATCAAGGGAAGAGGGAACTTGTAGCATGGACAAGCCTGTCACATGCCTCTTCCTTTGGTAAAGGCTCACACGCAGCAGCCACGGGTTCCCGTACACCCTGAGCAGCACGTCCGTGCTCTGCACGCACACAGGTCCCCTCACATCCATACAGATTCACCCACCATTACACAGGTACACGCAGTGGAAAGTTATGCATATGCTTAAGGCAAAATATGTGCCCAACCATCAGCTTTACTCCAAGACAGTGGAGGGGGGGAGACAAGAACATGACAAAAAAAATCCTCTCCCCTGAGGGACGGTGCCAGAAGAGCAAAGTGGCATTTACAAATCATAAGCATTTCCCTTCCCCACTCCCTGCTCCTTTGCCCAGAATGTTAATTAACATTGCTCTAAACAGCAGCGGCAAAAGCTGAAACCCAAGCAGCCTCAATTGCTTGAAAGGAAACCTGGTTGGGAACTTTTTCAGATGAGACATTTAAACTCAAATGGTGAGACGTGATGGTGATGCAGCAGGTGCTTTTTAATGCCACTTTATAACTTCCCTCCTAAAACTAGGGTGTGAGTTCTAAAAAGAAAACTATCTTTTCTGGAGGCTGTAGAATTCTGCCTCATGTTCCAAATGTCATGGGTGTAGTCTGTAGCTTATTCTCCTGAGCCCAGCAGAGCATGGATGGAGCCCCACAGCGTGGCAGCAGTACCCTGCTCACTCCCAGTCCTGAAACACATCACTTCACTCCAGGCTGGGCAACCCCCAAGGCTGCTTTGCAGTGCAGTTTAGTTGATCACATAATAGAAAAGTGGATTTGCAATTATATTCATAAATAATAGTGCTGACTTGGGTTTGTGCCATAAATAAAACTTAGATGATTATATAGCCTACATATATCTCTGTGTGTTTGGATGATCAATACGCATCTTAAAGTATCACTAAATTTCAGCTACAAAAAGTGTAGCAGGAAACTGGCTTCACAGTTTGCTTCTCCTTTCACTGCCATTCCCTTTCCTATTGTGTACAAGTCTCCTCATCCAAAAACCCCCTGGCCCAAGTGATCAATGCCATGTTTCTGGCACACTGGGTGCCACAGCTCACACTGCCAGGAGGGGCCTGCACCCCATCTCCCGGAATTAATTCCCACCGAAATGAGAAGCTCAACAACATCCCATGGACCAAAACAGCTGGTCTGATACACAGAGAGCAGTTCAGCACCAAATTCTGTGGTGAGGGGCTCACCCTGAGCCTGCACAACCAGTCAGTGAAGGTGCAGCCACCCCAGAGGGGTCCCAGAACAGCCCCCTACCAGAAGCAAACCAAACCCCCAGCGTTTTCTCCTGTGCGAGCAGAGCGTGCGCAGCACAGGAACATCCTCTACCACGCACTGCAGGAGCATTCAGCCCCATTACCCCAGGAACTGAAGAGCTGCTGTGAAATCAGTACAGGGGGATTGGGGAGGGGAGCAGACTCCCGGCCATAAAACCATCGAGAGGGCTGCCAGCCACTTGCTGAGCTCACGGGAGAATGGCTCTCCTCCCTCTCTGCGACAGACCCAGGCTGCAGATCACAGACGTCCCCGTCACCAGCCCTGCAATCCATCCTCCTTCTCAGGAGAGGGGCAAGTCCATGGCAAACAGGCATTTTGCACATCTGCAAGTGCAGGGTTCTGCCCCCCTTCCGCTTTACTCTCCCAGGTATCAGGCTGAGGAATTTCACAAGTAAGTCTTCTGCATGGGGCTTACTCAACAGGACGTAATTGACTCTTGTTGCAAAGAATTAAGTGCTCTCAATAGAGATGTCCATTCTTAATGTCTTTTTTTTAATTCTTACTAATGAATTAAGCCAAGATAACACCAAGTAGTTCCCAGATGAGACTGATTGTCAAGCAGATGAGGATTTTATCAATAGAATTTTTAAAGCTCGACATATAAAAATCATTTAAAAAAAAAAAAAAGTAACCAGAAATGCCTTTTCCCCCTTCAAAAAGCATAGAGTAATCTCTCCAGGAGACTCCTTTCCCAGCTATATTAGTTATTACTGCCTCTGCATGGTTTCTAGTTACGTGTGCATTTGAAGAAAAAGAGGAAAAAATGTCTGAGTTCACAAATCTCCTTTATCTGAACCTTAGAATGCTTTGGTGAACATTTTGAATGAAATGACCCATAAAGCGATTAACAGTTTATTAACTTGAAGGGCAAGTGACAACACCACCACAGAAAGGCAACTCAATGTTTCTAGACTCCCTGGGGAGTTTGCCCATGGACACTAATGTTCTCACTGGCGGGGTTGTTTTTTCCCCTCCCCTCCTGTTTTAAATAAAGGCTTGCTTCCATTTTCTCCTCCCCCTCTCACTCCCCTTTAAGCCCACTACCCTTCCCATTCACGGACCAGTATCCAAACCTGCTACAGACTGCTTCCTGAAGCTCTCTCCTCCAAACTGCAGAAAACACGTACTGTCTATCTTGTCTTGCTTCAAAAATCCCTCACACACAGCCTGGAAATGTCAAGCACTCTGGCTCCTATCATCTGTTCACTAGATCTCAAATGCTTTTTTCAGATCTTCCTGTGCCCTGCTCCTCAGGGGAGCGGGGAGTTCTTGTCTCTTCACCTTGCTCAAGGTGCAGAAAGAGGTCCACCAGCCCTCCTTCCTCCCTTTTCTAAGCAGCTCAAGGCTCCCACAAGGAGACCAGAGCTCCTGTGGGGGGGGAGTAACTTGGTTATGCAGGACCTCTCTGGTCTGTGTCTCCAGTTGCAGCTTCCCACGTGAGACAGAGACCTGATTTACCAAGGTGGTTTGCAGCCTGTATGACTGTCTGACCACAGTGATCTCACTTTCTGGAGAAGGGAAGAAGGGCAAGGAACAAGGATCACCCCTGAGGCATTTCATAGGCCAGAGTTCTCCAGCACATGGGTAGGGAAAGGACAGAACAAGGCACAGCAGAAGAAACTGTGCCTGGGAAGCTGGGCTGACCTGCACAGGAATGCAGCACAGTCTCCATGGCCAGGCTGGACAGATGTTGGGGTTGAGCTGAGGAGATTCACACAGCAGATGGTCAAGGAGCTGTGATTTGCAGGTAATCTAATAATCAAGTAGTCACATCAGTGAGGATATGAGCCACGGGGTCGGCACACTTCCCCCATTTCTGTAGAAGTCATTGGACAGTACAAAGCAAGGACATTAACTGGGTAGCTCTCAGCTACAGCCAGCAGCATCTTCCTTCAGAGGAAACCCCTGTAGCCCTGTAGGGCTCAACCTGGAACTGAAGCCATGCTGACACCATTACCTCCACAAAAAAGGGGCTGTCACCTTCTCCCTTCCCACAGCCCAGGTGCCAACACAAGCAACTCTGCAGCAACTCTGCTCAAGTCACTGATTCAAACAAACTCTCTCAAAATTCCCAGTTGGAAATAAGTCATATCAAACCCTGAGCACCTTATGCCAGCTTTAACCTCTTGGAATGCCCGGGCTAACTTCCTCACGCTATGCTGCTGCATCAGATACAGAAACGTGTCATACCATCAAGGGAGGAGGAGACAGAAAAATTCCAAGACAAAGCTCTCCAGTGAAAATAACAAACACATTTCTACAAGTGATGAAATGCCAGTACTCACTCTCTACAGCCTCAAACAACAAAAAACCCTGTTCAGATTATTTTTTTATTAACTGTCACAAAATGATGCAATGCATATAGTGTAATTATGCTTAAGTGCTTTCCATGTTAAATGTCATTTCAGTTATCACTTTTTAAATGCAATTTTTATTGAGTGCACAATAATAATTTAGCAAGTAAACAGGCAAGTTACAAGAAAAGAGTGGAAGTGCAGAGGGAGGTGGGAAAGCCTCAAGTGTGACAATGAAATGCACTGGGGTACATGGAGCTGTTACTTCTGAAAGCTTGGAAAGAATTATAAAAAAGCCATAAATTACAAGGTTGCAAAATGCAATAAATTACAGCCTCTACAAAAGGCAGATAATGGAAATGAGAAAGGAGAGTGGGAAGGGGGAGGAATCTACATAATTTGTCACCACTGACCCCAGACATCTGCACAGCCTGCAAAGAGCACTGGAAATATTTGGGTGTTTCAGTCTCCTCATAAAAAAACAGTGCTCAGAGGCCAGTGGGGGGTGAGCTTCAGGGGTGCTTCCCTTCCATTGGCATAAACACAGAATACTCCCCCAAATGGGCAGCCTTCCCTGTATCAAACATACCTTGGGGAAAACAGGGAACTCCAAGCTGACGACCAACAACCCCATGCTTTGTAGGAGCTAAAACCCTTCAGCCTGCCAAGCCAATGGGAACGGGGTGGCACACTCAGAAGGGAGAGGTATCAATGTACTTAATTCCACCATTAATCATGGAATCACAGAATGCTTTGGGTTGGAAGCAACCTTAAAGATCACCTCATTCCAACTCCCTGCCACAGACAGAGACACCTCTCAATAAACCAGGTTGCTCAGAGCCCCATTCAACCTGGCCTTGAACACTTCCAGGGTCAGGGGATCCACAGCTTCCCTGGGCAACCTGTGCCAGTGACTTAAACACAGGCTTTCAAAGATAGAACCTTTACTCATTTGCCTTTGCAGAAGAGGGTTCTGGGGGCCTTGGCACACACTCAGCTGATCATGAGGCAGCAACGTGCCCCCGCAGCAAAGACAGCCAATGGTACCCAGGTCTGCCTAAGGAAGATCTGCCAAAACATCAAGGGAGGTGGTCCCTGAGTGCTGGGTCCAGTTCTGGGATTCCCAGTGCAAGGGAGATACAGAACTACTGCAGAAAGTCCACAAAGAGACCACTAAGGTGTTTAAGGGACTGGAGCACCTCACAAGACTGAGGGAGCTGGGACAGCTCAGTCTGGAGAAGAGAAGGCTAAGAGGGTCTATAAACACCTGAAGGGAGGGTGTGAAGAAGACAGAGCCAGGCTCCTCTCAGTGCTGCCCAGCGATTCTTGCCCAGGCAAGAAGCAACAGAGACAGACACAAGAGGATCCATCAAAGCATAAGGAAACACTAGATTTCTCCCCCCACCCCCTCCCATTTGTGTGACCAAGTACTGCTAGAGTTTGCCCAGATAAATTGTGGGATCCCTCTCCTTGGAGATATTCAAAAGCCATCTGAACACAGCTCTGAGGACTCACTCTGGAGTCTTTTGCACAACGGGGTGAAACTTCTACTGTCATTAAGGCCACATGTAGATGCTGAACCAAAGATGGCAGCAAAGCCAGTTAACTTTCTACAGAGTAAGCAGAGCCAGGAGACTGCCTCCTGCTGTAGGAAAACACATTCACATCAGCAATGCTCTCGAGCAGCAATGCCAAAGCCCTTTGGAGGAAGACAACCACCCACAGTCCAGGCAGAAAGGGCAAGAGCAGGAGAGATGGTGCCAGGTGTGGGAAGGCACAGCTCCCTCTCGATTTCACAGCCGGCTGGGTCCCCGGGAATCTGTGCCCTTGGGGCTTCAGGGTTTTCAAAACAAAGCCACAGAGCAAAAGGAAAAACCCACCAGAGTAAAACCAACAAACAAAACAGAGGCAGCCAAGTTCTGAGAGTGGAGATGAACAGGATGTTAATCTCTGGAAAATTAAATCGGAAGAAAATGGAACAGGCACAGATTTTGGCTGACAGAGAGCATCCTCCTTTCAGGAGCATGTGTGCCAGGTTTATTTGATTAAAACTCTTCAGGATGGAGAGAGAAGGGAGTGTTTTCATTATTGAAGTGGGAGTGAGGAGGAGGTAACCTGTAGTTGCCATAGGACCATTTTTAGTACTAATGGTAGCAAACAGTCCCAGTGGATGGGAGTAAAATGATTGTATAGATTAATATTTCATTCCCTGAGGACAGAACTTTTTTACAGGAATGGGATGCAGGCTTCCTGGTGTCCATGGGAGCTCTGGGCTTACACTGCAAGCTCTGAAATAGTCTGGCAGTTGCTTTTACTGCCTCCAGACCTCAGGGAAGAAAAAGACAGTTTCAGTTGATTGGGAGCCTAAGATGAGGTTTTACTACTGCAGTGGCAAGTCCTGGACGTTCCTCAGCCAACGCCGAAGGGATAGGACAGGCTGGACATTGCCAATAGCACCTCGAGGGCCTTCTTGAAATGAGTTTGGCAGGATTCAGCTTTGCTCCCAATCTGTCCACTCTTTTCCCTCTGTCTAATCCAAGCCCCACCTTCTGAACACCATCGGGAGAAATGCCTGGGCAGCATCCCGAGCATTATCTGAGGGAAGAAACCAGCTTCTCAGCCTGTGTGGGAGACAGGCAGAGGGCAGGAGAAGCCTGTGTTCATGCCTCCATTATAGGAAGAGAGGCTAAAGAAACTCAGGCAGCAGAACTAGCTGGGAAAGGTAGGTCAGGCCAAGGCAAACCAGCAGGGCACAGGCAGGCAGCACACATGGCAGAGCCAGCAGCACATAATGCAGCCCCAGTGCCCTGCCAGCACTGGCAAACCAGGCAGCAAAGGCTCCTCAGGACTGAAACTCCATGCTCTCCTCCCTCTCTCCATTGCTCCCTGAGCAGCCCAGCCTCCTGAGCTGATGTGCTCCAGCACAAGTTGCTAATCAGGGCACAGCACGAGCGGGGACCAGCAGGCCCTGGGCTCCAGCACTTTTTTCCCTCAGCAGGAGCTGAATGCCAGCACTTGCCCTGAATTAAAAAACACCCAAAAAAACTAACCAAAAACCAGTATCTCTGTTTCACATGAACTGGGGAAAATGGCTTCAAAGTTTAAAAAAAAAAAAAAACAACCAAAAAACAAAACAACAGAAGCAGAAGGTTAAAGGGAATGCAGTTTCCAAGGGAAGAAGAGTTATCCCCAGGGTTTGAGTGGTCCTGCCACCCTCTCCTCCATGCTTCACTCTGTGGCCCCAAATTTCACTGCAGCATCACAGCTATCTGCCTGCACCAGCTCCTCTGCCCACAGACCCCCCAGTTCAGCCCCATCCCAGCAGACCTCTGCTACCCACATCCCTGCCCTCCCACGCTGTGGGCACTGTGCTCCTCTTTGCCAGCTCTCCCTTGGCCCCACTTGCAGAGGAGACCAGCTAACAAGGGCAGTGCTTTCAGAGCCCCTGAGCTTGGTAAGTTATTCTGCTCTGTGATGCCAAGTGGAACAGAGTCACTGAACTTTACTAGAGACACCCAGAGGTGCTGCCAGCCCTGGCAGCTCATATCTGCCTCTCCTGCAAACACCCCTCTGTTCACACTGGTGGCCACCAGCTCAGGATGCTCCTCTGCTCACAGGTCACTGTCTCCCCTGCATGGGGAGGAGGCAGCAGTAACCCACCCACCGGTGACTGCCTTGAGGCAAGAAGGAACCAGAATCCAAGGCAGGATCCTTCCAGAAGGATCACTGTTCAAACCCTCTCCAGTCCCTTCAAGCTCCCACATCTCTACACTGTCCTTGCCTTCAACCTCATGTGCCAAACAACACGAAATATTCCGCAATTCTCCTCACAGCAATCGATTCCAATGCTGCTGAAGATGGTTTCTCCCATGCCTAATGGGCCAGGATAAAGTCTGTCCTTACGCTCCCTTTTCTCCTGCCCTGCTCTCTGCCTCCACAGCACAAAGATCGCCCTCTGCTCATGGCCAGGAGATTGTAACTCTGTTGGAAAAGCCTGCTCTGTAACCCCTCAGCCTCCAATCTATATGGACAAGAGCTACAAAAGCAATTTACCATCTCATTTCAGAATTCTGCCAGCAGCTACAACATGGAAATGAGGGAGGCTGCTCTCTGCTGCAGCCTTTAAATACTTCGACTCACTTTGGTCAGGTTTGACATTGCTGCCAGCACCACATTGCCCTTACCTGAAGCACCCTGACACCCACAAGGACAGGTTTCTGAGGGTTTGGTACCTGGGACAGGATTTTTACAAGATTCCCATACAGGTAACGAGTGGCTTAAGCACAGGAAGCTGGAAAACCAGTCACCTGCCCAATAATCCTACCTCATCATGCCTCTGACGATAACTTGTTCCCACAGTGCTATACTAGCTAGAAACTGTGTCCTTTTGATCTTCTTGGTCACCCCTCAGAGCTGCTAAATTCCTCTCCTGTCTCTTTTCTCTCCTGTCCTTGTCCAGCTCTCCTCTCTCCAGCTCTTCATCAAGGAGACAGAATCATTGTACCAGCTCTTGATTTTGGGAGACAGCGAGTGATGGCCCCAAAGCATTCAAAACAGACGGCATAGCACAGGAAAGCAGGGGAACGGGAGTCAGGCTAAATAAGGGGTGCACCCTTCCAAACAGCCCCTCCTGGCACAGGCTGCCCCCAGCAGTGGCTGTCCCCTCTCAGTGCTCTGGAACCAGGGGGTATAGATCAGGGCTGCTGAATGTCCCCATGAAAGTGAGCAGAAATCAATGATGTGCCATTCGAGCCCTTGAGATAATCCTATCTAATCAAACAGACCCAGAGAAAACAGCATCTTATGGGCCATAAAACACCAGAGGCTTATTCCCCTCATAAATACTGAGCTGACACCACCACTGCTACAGCCCCTTTGGCTCTTCCTTCCTCCTCTCCCATCCTTCCACTTGAACGCTCGGCTGCTGACAGCTCCTAATAACTTGGACTCCGATGCGGTCCCTGACTGCCTAATCAGGGTTACATTAATGAAGCGGTTATCTCATCCAGCCTGACCCCAAAACATCCTCCACAGAGCAGTGCCTGTGCCCAGCACACCAGGGAAGCAGGTACTTTCAGCAGCAGCCCTTGGCTGGTGGGGTCCAACTCCACAGCACAAAGCACACCCCAGACAGCCCAAGGGAAACCCTGGCTCTGCTAAGCCCGCAGCAGAGAGGTCTAATGTTTCAGCCTCATTTCAACATTCAGGGTCATAACAGCACCCTGTACCCTGTCCCTTTTCCCCACCAAAGCCTTCCTCTCCCAGGGCTAGCAGGAGCTACCCAGGCATGTGACCATAGCAAGGGAGTCTTCTCACACCTTCTAGTTCAGGGTGAGGACAACACACACCTGAGACTTGTGAACATGATGAGCATCATGAGGAGTTTTAGCTGGACCCCTCACAGAACAGAATATTCGGCTCTTTTCCTCTGATATCGGGACTTTGACTGCTGTCACAATTATTGCCTTAGAACTCTGGGATAAGAAACTCCTACCAAGCCCTGAATACTTGGCTGCACACCCAAAGGAGACCAGTGACATGCAGGTGCGACAGTCAAATGACATTCTGACAGGGGAGATGGCCTGATACCCAACAAAACTGAGGTCACCTGCCACTACCTGCAACACAGGTGATGCAAATCACAGGGAGCTGCTGAGTTCCAGGACATTTCTGCAGACAAGCTCATCAAGGAAGGTGACGTTCTAGAGCCAAAGGAACACTGATGTTCCTCCCACCTGTGGGCATGGATGTTTCTCACCAGAGACAGCAGCTCAGGAGCTGCCCAAAGCCAATCCTTCCTCTATTTTGCCTAAGGAGAGGATTACTGTTAGGACTGTACCCACGAAGATTCCTCTGGGACGTTACCCAGCCTGGAATAGCCCTCCTGTAGGGTTTAGTCCTGTTCCTTGACTTTGCCAGTTTTGGCTTCCAGATTCCCAGCAGCCTCTCAATGGGCCTAGTCTCTACCATAAGGAAAGATCTCCACAGTAAGGAGAAATCCATTTGCTTCCCTGAAAAGCAGGATGTAGCATGCTGATGGGAGTTTTTGGGGACCTATCTCTCTTCCTGCCAGAACAGTGGAGTTTGCCATTGCTCCCCCAGCCTCCCTGGTACCCCTTGTGCCTCAGGGGGATGCAGCAGAGCCCTTTCTCCCTCTCTTCCCTTCCCTCAAACAGGGCAAGGAGGGTGGGAATAGCAAAGCCAAGGGGAAAAACAAAACAACAAAGCACCGTATAGTCTGTACATTTCACCATTTGGCAGAGGGGATTTTTTAATCATTTAATAGTTTTAATCCTTTATCAGATGCTCATCTAAGAGGATTTTGCTGCACATACAAGATTTGGTACAAATTCATTTGCAATAAATATACTCATTTAGCAAGTTTATTTCCTGCCTGGGCACTGAGTGAGGTAAGTTGGCTGCTATTTGACAAAGGTGGTGAGACCTTGCTGGAACTCCTCTGTACTGTATTTCTCCTGATTTTTGCAAGCCATCATCTCAGCTACTGGAGGAAAATGACACCGGGCATCCTCACAGTGCGAGGTCCCCACAAATAGTGGGACACACCTTTGGACAGCACCAGCCCTGCACCCCAGCCACGAGGGCATCTTCTCCCACTGAGAATGCCCACCCTGCCCTACCAACTCAGTACCACTGGAGACTTGCTGGCTCTTTCTAAACCAGTAAGCAAAGATGACCTGTGCAGGTCTTTGAGGGGCACCCAAGAGCACAGCTGAGCCACAGCTTCTTCCCTCAGAGTCCCTCTCCACAGCTGAAATCTCCAATTATCACAATATTTTGGGGGGGGGAGGAACTAGGAATGAACATTACAGCAAATTTACCCCTTTCTGAGGCTCTGCTAATTTAAAAGTGGCCAGAAGGTATTATCTATATTATAAGGCCGATGTGCTCTGTATGCATGCAAGGCAACTGCTGAGGCACTGCAAAGGTTTTCCAACTGGAATACAATTCATAGGATATAGCGATACTTCTTTAGATGGCTGAAAGTTAAAGCAAGAGCCTGCTGCAGGGCTGATAATTTCTCATGTTTTTGTGTGCTTCAGTTTCTTTATGTGTTTGCTTTTGGCTAAATACTTAGAAATACCCTGTAGGAACCAAAGCTGGATCCCCAAATGCCAACTCCACGATTAACCTGTGGGTTGTTCCACTGCCAGCCTCTCTCCTCTCATCTCACAACCTTTGATCTTCATCTAGAGAAAAGAATGAAAAGTTTCTGCTTCCCCACAGCTGTCAGGGAATGCACAAATCCCTCTTACCTAAATTTAAGGCCAGTACAAAGGCCCCAATTAAAAGGAAAGAGCACACAATATTTCCCTGACACTTCATACCCTCTTAGGGCAAACCCCCAAGAGCCGTGTTTTTGTGTTTGCAGAGCAGGGAAGAGCACAAGCAGCATTAGTGACAGCACAGTGCTGTTTTTTCTGGGTTGGAACACCTTACCACCTGAGCATCTCAACCCAGACAAGGAGTAAGAGCCCAGGGATGAAGAGGTTGCCTTCACCTCTGTGGAGAAGCCAACAAACCAAGTCATGCTGATGCATGGCTTTTGGATGGAAGTTCTGATTAAAATACAGGCATGAGCTCAGCTGGATTTACACCAGAAGCTTCCAGCCAGCAAGCTACCTTCCTTTCTCCGGGACACCACTGATGGCACGGTCAGCTTTTTAGACAAATGTCAAAGCAGCTTTTTGGCTCCCCAGTATGTAATTCCCGCTGTAAGCACTGTGGGGCAGAGACCACACCTCCCTGGGCAAGCAGAGTGCACCACATGTGCTGCAACCAGGCATAAATTCTACCGGAGCATAAATAAGTCATAAAAATATTGTGCCCAGTTCAAGCCATGGTTAATTCAAACAAGCCCACCAGTTTTTGACAGCTTGGTTTGAGTGCTCTGGTGCTTGAAATGCAAAATACAACATAGCCCATTACCCTGCGTCTGCAGAGAATTATATCTTATTTTTTGTAGTTTATTCAACAAATCCAATAGACTGATCCTATCCTATTCCCTCTGCCTTTAAGACAATCCAAGAATCTATTTACTTTCCTCTTTCCACATGGATGGCAGCAGTGATAGGTGCTTTGGGAGAGAGAGTGCCCACTAACATTTATTTATGGTCCAGCAGTGGCTGCAGCGTGCGAGTGCTGCCTCTGTGCACAGCGAGATACACTCCCTGCCCCATGTCCTTATGGTTCATAACAGACCCTCAGATTTTTTTTTTTTTTTGAATAACAAGAGCCTAAGAAAAGAATTCCTGGCATAAATTGCCTTCTGCAGCCCTCCAGAGTACTTCATGTTGGCCCCTTCCAAAGCCAAGGCATCAACCCAGATTGCACCCCATTTTGTAGGTAACAAATCTGAGGCATGGAAAGCTGAAGGGCTTCAGGCCTGACAGGCAGAATGAGTCTTTGGCACAAGGCCAACAACATTTTGGGTCTCAAGATCTGCATCTGGCAGCAATGACTGAGAGATCAGCTCAGTTGGTTAGAATATGGTGCTAATAACACCAGGGTTGCAGGTTCAACCTCCATATGGGCCATTCACTTAAGAACTGGACTCTATGACCCTTGTGGGTCCCTCCCAAACCAAAGCATTTTGTGAAATCTATGAAGAAGCTGCCCCGGGAACTCATTTCAGAATCACAACCAAACTGCTCTTTCACAAAGCCAAACGTCAAACCCCTCAAAGGGCCAAACAGCTCTCAACTACTGTGATCTCCTTAATCCACAGCCAGATCCAGATCAAAATTTAGCAAACAGCTGCCGCTTGGTACGACAGACAGACCAAGGGCCAGCCCAGGATGCAGCCCTGCTTCTATTTCTGCAGCTCCAGAAGAATGATTCAAAAACCTGCAGTTTAGGGCTTTTAACTCCCTGCATAGATTATCTGATGCATTCAGGTACCAGAGCGTATGTGCCACCTCCAGGGAATTTATTTCCCCCCTATTTGCCAAGATAAACAGCATACCAAGCATGAAGGGGGGGAGGAGACAAGGCTGATTTAAGTGATTTCACTTTGCGATTTTCTGTGTTCTTTTTAAGTCGCTTATCCATTTCAGTGCTCAATATTCGGCTCTTTCCCTAATTAGAAAATCGCTAATCTGCTCTGAAAAATGTAAAAGTGAGTCTTGCTTACGTGCATTGCTTGGAATATGCAAGTGTGTTGGGTTTTGTGTTGCTTTCAAGCTCTTTTTAAAAGGCTTCTGGTGTCTCCAGCTGGCATCACTTGCTCTCGTTGATCCCCCCCTGTCCACGTTTGACTCCTGTGTGCACAGCAGTGCTATGCATACCTAGTGCCTCCAAGAAATTATTTCTGCTCTGTTCCCAGCACGCACATTAAGTCTTTGGCACCCCTTTAAATAACATCCTCAACCCTTTCTTTGCCTGGGCAACACCTCTCAACCAGAACAGGACAACCTCTCCATACCGCACTGCGAACGCTCACACACCCAGACACCCTGTGAAGGGACAAAGGAGAGCTCTGAAGGTGGAAACTCAAGAACAGCAAATTTTCAAATCAGACCAGGGGATTGCTTAAAGGTTCAACAGCAGCACTGAATCAGCCTAATGTTGCACCCACAAGACTATGCCTGGGGCCAGGGAGCACAGGGAGTAGGGGTCCTCTATGCACAGGACAAGCCAGGAATCAGGGGGGACCATGGGGCAGCCCTCACCAATCTAGCACAGTCCCAACAAGTCTGAGCAGGGCCGGGTGGTGACAGGTCCTTGGAGAACCCCAGGCAGGATGAAGGGACAAACCAGGGACAAGGTCCACCCTTGGAGCTCAAGCAAAAGCAAGAGAGACAGAGCTGTAAAGGCTACCTGCAGTGTAGGTCCAAAGCCCGTTGGGGAGACAAGGGTCAGAGACCAGGATACTGTCACTCCAAGATTCACGCAGGAGAACTACGCAGAGACAGAGCTGCAGTCCTGAAACTCAGGTCTGGGGTACACCCAGAAAGCAAAAGCAGGGACAATACTCCAACACAGCTCAGGAAGAGATAGCGACCTGAACTCAAATAAAGCTCCTGAAGCTGGGGGAGTGGTAATGGGTCCCAGGTGAGACTGATTAAGGTAACGAGGCTCATTAGCACACCTGGGGCCTCATCCACCCCTCCCAACCCTGTGTGCTGCTGCTGGAGATCTCAGCCTGGGTAAGAGCAGTGCAGGCAGGGATAGCTCAATAATTCAGCCTAGTGGAGGAGGGACAGCAGACCAGAGGGACAGCTCACAGCTCAGCGCTGTTCTGTGCATCAGGAATTCAACACCTGCTCTGAGGTATAAATACGACTGTCCTGAAGGCCAGCAGCTGGTGGCCTTAGAGAGCAATGTCTAGCCTAGGTGATCCATCACTACCCTTTTGTGGAAGAAATCCCATTAAGAAGGCACCAGTATAAGCCCAGAGGGTGCAGGGTTGGTGCTGAACAGCTCACCCCAAGAAGGTAGTGCAGAGATCAGGCTCCTCTGCAACAGGTGAGTGCATCTGCAGAACAGGAGTGCTCCTCAGGAACATGCCTGGTTCTCCTGGGCTGAGCTGGCTACACCCCCAGCAGCGCACATAACCCTTCCACAAATCCCAGCACTGCTCAGCCAGCAGTTGACATTGTACTAATAAAAAAAACAACCCACCCACACACTCCATAACCAGCAATCAGGGGAAAAAAGAAATCAGGAGCAGCCGGCCTGCAGTGCTCCAAGCCTCACCTCTAACAAGGCACCCACCATCTCAGAGGAACACCTCAGAAACCTCCTGGCTAGCTGTGTACTATGAATATTGTCTGTTCAAGGAACCATTGTCCTATGTCTTCGCTGTAGACAAGAAAGATCTCTCTACAGAGCACAAAACTGAGATTAAAGACAGGCAGGTACTGTCCTGTCAGGACAGCTGCACACTGCTCAGCCAGGACAGCCTATTCCTCAGCCTGTGCCCCTCTCTCCCAAGTGTTACGGCTGTGATCTGTCACACTTGGCTACCTGCACATTAAGATGAGCAACTGCTTGCCCTGCCCCAGCATCCTGCTGTCAGCAGTGGCTCTTGCACCGAGCATCCTCAGCTTTATGTAAAACAGCCTCTCGGTGCTCTTGTACCCAAACCTCGCCCCACGCTGGACCATCCTGGTGCCCTTGCTCACATATTTCTCCATCAACTCTGACCAGGGGCAGCATTGCATCACCTTGCTGGTTTGGGAAGTGCTCTGTGCGTGGCCATGAGGTGCCCACGGCTCTGGCTCTACAGGAGCCTGTCAGTGTCATGCCCACTGCCCTGTACCCCATGCCCCCACTGGCTTGTGGCAGAGACGTGCTGGCTGTGCCTGTCCCACAGGAGCAGAAACAAAGCAGGAGGAAGAAACCGTGTAGCTCTAACTAGCAACAGTGACGCTAAATAACTCAGAGCCTTCACATTATACCATTTTCCAGGGGTGCTATTTGCTCACAAGCTTTTCACAATCAAACACTTTGCTAGGAAGAGTAGTACAACTGAAAAGGCAATTAGTCACCCATCCTGCTTTTGTTCCCAAAGGATCTTCAGCAACATTTTGGGGAAAAAGACTGTGAAAGTTAATCCAAGGCTGACATATAGGCAACATTGCACTGCAGTTACATGGACAGTTTTCCATGAATCCTCTCCTGCCCAGATTGCTCACAGGAGAGGAAAGGAACACAGCTGCTATCATAAACCTTTCCAGCCAAACCGCCCCGCTTCATTATAGTTTGTCACCTGCTCAGGGAAATCACTTGTCACAAAAATTTTCTTTTCCACTTAATGACTTCAAACTCAATTTGAGGGCTGGCTCAGCGGACTGCAGCTGAGGTGCCTTTAAACTGGAGTGTGCGCATTCCCTGGGTACGAGCTGAGGGTTGGAGGGATGGTGGGGACATCTTTCATTTGGGATGCAGAGCTGTCATAAGCTTGGCATAATTAAAGGGCTGACTCAGCAAAGCACACCAGCCTACCCATTGTAAGCCCACAGGTACTGTTTAATAAGGGTGAAATCTGTTGAACCAGGGCTGATGGCACACTGGCCTAAATGAGGCTAGGTCAGGAACTGGGGGACATGACAGGTGCAGTGCAAGGGAGAAGAAGAGGCAGAGGCCACTCTACGTGTCCAGACTCAGAGAATATTTTATACAATAAAGCGCATGACCAGTTGGTGGTGGGGCAGGATCAGCACTAAAGTGTGGAATTTGCTCAGCAAAGGGAGTTTTGTTGTCACAGACTGGTATTCTGACCTGTGCAGCACTTCATTGCTCGTGTTGCCACCACATAGGCAGGTTGGTACAAGATAGCATCAGTGGGCAGGGCAGGCTAAAGCTCCTAGTCATTGCAACAATACAAAAAACGCAAATACTGCACTTAATAGAAGTCACAGATAAAAAGAAAAACCACATTGTGCCATGAGGAGAGCCAGGAGAATAGAGGCTCTGACGAGCTGAGTGTCTTTTCTACAGTCACAAGCAAGTTTCAGAGCCCAAACTAGAATTTGGTGCACCCAGTGCTCTTCTCTCCACCCTAAACTGTTTTTTCAACATTTTATGCTATAAAGACAAAGTTTCCCTAACACAGACCTATTCTAAAATTATTCCTGCTTACTAGAATTGTGAAAAAAAGATAAGGAACAGCTACCTTGGTTGGCCTAGAATGATCTGTTAAAATTCTGCACGTGAATGCTGTTAAATGCAAGCATAAGGTAAGTGAACGCTGTGTCCCAATTCCCAGTGAAATTAATAGGCGCCGTGTTACGATGGAGCAGACACAAAATCATTGCTAGGACTGAAGCAAAGCCATGATTTATTTATCTAGTTTGCACTGTTCCTAAGTAGCTGCACACAGTATATTAGGTAAACTTAAACATACATCTTGTTACTTTAGCAGCCCAATGATGGCAATCGCACCTCTTCTAAGAGCAGAGTATCTTGAAAGGCAGCCCATGGATAGGCTTAAGAATCTCCTCACCAAAGCACTTCCTGCCTTGCTGCTGGGACAGCCATCCTGTCCTACCCCTGCAGACCTCTGACAGGATGGATAGAGCATGGGGATGTGCCTAAAATCCATGCTTGCTGCCCCAGGTACCATGCTGAGGTCAGCCCCCTGCTCCATTTGGCTCGGCAGCCAACAGACTGAGCGTGTTCTCAGGAGAGAACAGCTCAAATTAGCACATTAGCAGAACTGCCAAGAATTGAAAGCCCGATGCAACCAGCTAAACACTTGAGATTTTCTCCAGTGGCTGCTGGAGCAACCCCTGCAGAAGCCACAGATAACACACCATGCCATCTCAGTGACAGCGGCCACGCCTACAGCCGGCAATCCTGCCCCACAACAGCACAGACCCAGCGCTCTGCACAAGCATCAGCCCAGCTGCTGAAAGCAGCCCCATCCTGCAAACAAGCTAAAAGAGGTGCTGCATTAATGGAGAGTGCACCAAATCCTGCTCCAGGGTTAGCTGGACCTCAGTGACCCCACTCCTTTGCACACACAGAACAGCACGCAGCGCTGTCTCACCTCTCGTGCCCAGCTTGAGAGGGGGTCTCCAGGAGCTACACCCCCATGCATCCTCCTCCTCATCCCCACCCCCTGCCCAGAAACCCAGTGAAGATTTAAGAAAAAGAACTAATTTTAAAAACACTTCATCATCAAGAGTTAAAAATACTTTCTTCAGCCGACTGCAAGGCAAGCAGAGGGGACAGCGTTTACTGCAACGTACGGCTGCAATTTGAGATGCCTGTTTTAGAGGAAGATCTGGTGCTCTGGTGGTTTCAACATGTTCTTTAAAGCCCTGTAACAGAGACTTATTTCGGCTCCTCTCTCCACAAGGAGCCTTTAACTTACTAGCAACCCCACTACATTAGTTACACAAGCAACCCGTTCCCGTCTAATTGGTTTATAAGACAGCAGGTCTTCCTTTTTAATGGCTGATTAATTGCCACACTGCCCAATGCAAGGCTGTGATTCACTTGTCTCTGTAGAAATTTAGCAGGGAAGCCTGAGGCTTCCATGTTTCAAAGGATTGACACCTAAAAAAAGTTGTGATCTAGCCAAAATCAAACCAGCCAGCAGCCTCTCCCAGTAACCTTCCCACCACCCCCACCCTGCAAAAGTCAAAGGAAAGAAAAATACTCCCATTTTTAAGGCAAAATTCAATGTTCATCAGGGAGATAAGGCTCATTTAGTTTTTAATTTTTCATTTACCTCCAGGTTAAATTCAGGCAGGGAGCCTGATGTTGAAATGGATTGAAACAACTGTTTTAACACAATCCAGCTTCCTTTCCAAAACTCTTCCATCTCCCCATCCACTGCCAAGAGAGGGACCAAAGTGGACAAGAATAGGGAGATTAAACAGAAACAAAAGTCGGAGTCAGCACCAGCCTGGGCTAATGCGGGCACGGCTTTGTCGTCGGCATTTTGCTGTTTGTTGTCTGCAATCCTTTTAAGGTGGCTGCAGCTTGCAGCCAGCATAATCCTGATTTTGTAAGGGATTGGGGTTTTTTCCTCCCCCTTCCTTTTTTCACGTTGCCAGCAATTGATTTCATTTAACATTTTCATTCCTCTGCCCGCTGTAAATAACCACTTGGCAGTTGAATTTCTCAAGTAGAACAGGCAGCGGCTGCTTACTCTCTTCCTGGCAGCTGGGGGGGAATCTGGCAAGCACTAAAGCAAGAAGCTGTTTCAAGTAGCTTTGAAATGTGCAGGAGATTACATGGGTAGCACTTGGAGTGGAAGAAGTCACAATATGGAAAGGCTGAGAACTTATTTTTGAGAGGCCTAGTGAACTTGGTGGCTGAGAGATGAAATTCACCAATGAGAGATAAGAATTTGACTCCCAGTTCATGGCCCTGCATAGCCATCGTTGGATGCCAGTGGAGAAGGGGACCAGGCTGCTGCAGCTGATTGTTGCCAGTAATCTGGCAGCACATAACTGCACTTAAACCAGCACACAAGGTGCAGCCCAAGGAGATGACAACTCAACCTGCCTCCTCCTTGTGCTCTGCAAACAGCACTTTCTCACTGCCATGCTCTGCCATGCACATCTGCTGAGATACTGCACTGGTGCTTGTCACACCAGTCCTGCCTTCCCCCCTGGGGTCCAGCTCCGAGAATGTTGGTGCTGGATTCCCCAGAAGTTCAGCTGCACAAGATAGCTGTGACCCGCAACATACCATGTCCTTTCCCACTGGCTGGGCAAAGCACCTCTACCCATCTAGGAGAGTTCAAGACCCGAGATGAAAAGAACTCCTCATTACCACTCAGTTCATCAGCCACAAATTTCTGTTCTTGCTCTTAATTCCAAGAAATTCCTGTCCTCATAGAGCTGGACAAATTTAGGGCCAAAGCAAACAGTAGTGAAAGTCAGCCTTCACATCAGAGTAATAGAGGAGTCACAGTATCAATGACAACTGGCACCAGATGAAATCCCTGGGTCTTAGTCATGCTGGCATAGTATCCATGTAACTCCTTTACGCTTAAAGAGGCTTGCCTGTATTTTATATGAGAGGAGGAAGGAGAAGGAGAGAGAGAGGGAAGGGGCTGCTGCTCCGCAATGACCAGGCTGCCCCCAAACACAGGAGGTCCCAGGGCAAGCTTTGCTGCCATGCAAGGGAAGTTAAGCAGGGCGCTCCACAGCCACAGAGATCAAGCACAAGAACGGGTATTTACCACCCTGAATGGCTTCGTGCACAGCTAAGCAAAGTACTAATAATGATTAATTTGTAAGGGTTGCTTTTTAGCTTTTGTTCAGAAAAAGTCAGCATATTCTGAGCAGAGCTATTAACAATACCAACAAGCAGAGCTCGTACCACAGGCTACGTGGCCTAATTCCACCCTGCTTTTCTGATGCTGCAAAAAAAGCTGCAGTAAAAGATATCGGCAGTGACAGGATCCTGCCACACACCGGCCCCCACCTCGCATATGTGAACCCTGAAATGCTCCTCAGCAAGAGCTGCTCGCTCCTCCCCAGCTCCCTGCCCCTCAGCCCATGCTGGGAACTACAGCGAATGTCTTTGAAAATGCCCCCGCTGAACTCACAGAGGCAGAGCGGAGCAGGGATGACAAAATCGGAGCTGGCAGCTCTGCAGAGCAAAGCCCAACAGTGGGTTCACCTTTCCCTTCGCCTCTCCAACCCACCGGGAGTGGGATGTTGGAGAGCAGGACGGCGCAGCCGGGAGAATGCCAGCGGCGAGCAGAGGAGGGCAGGGGGGCGGGCAGGAGACAGAGGTGGGCAGCAGCTGCTTTGTGAACACCGTGACGCAGCTGGTCTCTCCCTGCTGGGCGAGAGCGCTCGCCAAGGGCACGGGCACACAGCGATGCAAGGTAAGGAGTCCCCTGACAGGCACGTTCAGCCTAATCCACAGCTACACAGCAGGATGAAACACTTGCTCCGCCCTCAAAAATGCACTGGGGACACCAAGGGGTGCCGAGGAGCTTATCCACTGTCCTGGTGCTGGGTGAGGGCTCAGCCCTTGACACCTGCTTGCCCTCAGCCCTTCTCTCTGCCTGTCCGCACCTGCTTGCGGCAGGGTAAGCGTGAAAAAGGCAACCTCGATCCCACAATTCAGAGCCCAGGCACTACACAGGAAGACAGGCAGGGCTAATCCCCATCTCACAACTTGCCACGCTAAGTACGTTAGAGGCTGTTTTTCTAATTTTTTAAAATTATATTTATTTTAGCAACTTTTCTTCACCCCTTCTTTTTCCCCAGCAGACAAATAGCAGAGTAGAGCAAGCATGGATAATTCTCATCCCATTTTATTTCTCTATGGCGTTTCTCTGTTTGCTTTGGAGAGGAGGGGGTTGTCGGAGCATGTGTATTGCTTTGCGATTACAAATTAGCTTTTTAAATGAAGTGTGCTGCAAGAGGCCTGATATGCCATGTGTGAGGGAGCTACTCAGCCTCTGATGAGAAACAAAAGTGGGGAAAACCCCACCCTACGAAACTGCTGTACTGCTGCTCCCAGAGCCTGGTCTGAGCACGGAGCTCTGCGCAAATGCAGGGCAAGGAGTGGTCACAGTCATGGGCTCCTCCTGGGGGCTTGGTTCCCACAGCCAGCAGAAAGATTTTTTCGCAGAGTAAATGGAAGCACTTGACAGCAGGAACCAGGTCAAAGCACAGCTCTGCTCAAGCTTCAGGGAGGCTCTGAGCAGAGAGGAGGAGACAAGGAAAAGGCATCCTCCTCTCCTGTTCAGTGGGGCCAGCTTTCCCTGGACCTCCAAATCTAGAACCCCTCCTGCCAGCAGCACTCTCTGTGCAGCTGTAGAGCTGAATTTTCCATGCACCAGAGTACAAGGTTTGGATACTGAAATGACCTGCCATTTCCCATCTCTCTTCCATGATAACCCTCAATGGCTGTGGCAGCAAAGCCAGGTCACACACACACTTCCCAAGGGTTTCGGCACTGTAAGTCATCACCATATTGAGCATTTGTTTGTAGGTCTGCTCTGGAACTACTTCTGAGGCAGCTGCTGATGGAAAACACACCTCCACCAGCAGTTCTGGAAAGACAATTCCTTATGCTTTCTGTCTGCCCACAGATTTAGGGAACGAGTAATTGTGTGTGAAGCCTGGAACTGCCTCTTTTTTCCAATGTCTGTTATTAGCAAGCTGAGCGAGCACCTTATTGTTGACAAACAATCAATTGCAGATGTGCCATAGCCATGTCCCAAGCCCTCTTCTTCCATCACCTGCAACTGTAGCAGCAGCTACTCAAACTAAGCTGTGTGAGCTATCAGATATTCAGCACAAAAAGAAAAGTTGACAAATGATCAAACGCAGTTGAATCTCCAGTCTGCTGCTCACAGACAGCTGACAAACAGAACACCAATGGTGACAGTCTCTCTCTGAATTCAAAGGCAGTCAGAGAGCAGCCATTCAGCTCAACAGCTGTAGTAAAAAAACCCCAAAGCACCCCAACACTCAGCAAAACTAAACCCCCCTTGTTCTTTAACTCTAGAGCTCAGACAAGCTCAGCCCTGAAGCCGCTCCTCAGAATGGGGTGAATAGCGACAGTCTGCTCAGATCCTCAGTATGAACCTTTTGGTACCACTTCAGGGTTTCCCTGCAGCTGATGTTCTGGGCTTTTATAGTTTGTTTTGGTTTAGGACATGGGCAAGAATCTCTTTGAAGCATCTTCTGAGAGTTCCCAAGCGCTCCTTCCCAGGTCCTGACCATTCTGCCCTGTCCCTTCCCCTTTCATTTCACTTGTCTCTGCCCAACTCATCCAACCATTAAGGAACACATTCTGCAGCACTAACCTGCCATCCGTGGCCCTGTGCTGCTGATGTGCTCTCCACCATCCCTCACCTGTGAAGGACTTTGTCTGCTCAGACCAGCAGGGACTGGTATTTTCCACTGCGCACTCATCTCCTGCCCAGCAGAGCTGGGTGCATTTTTAGGGTCTCTATCAACCACTCTCTGTCCCACTTACTCCCTCCAAACCTTTGCCTAAGCTGCTAAATCATAAACCTCTAAACGTCTAGACACTGTGATCTGCGTTTAAGAAAATAAAACTCATGTTTTATAAAATACTGGCAGAGTTCTTCCCTCTGTTATTCATTAGGCCTTTTTGGTTCACACGACATGTCCCCCTTGCAGACTGTACCAGCAGCAGCATGCAAGTTCAATGTAGGAAGAATAAAGAGCTACCTCGAGATTCACAGCATATTAAAATTAACAGCCACTGCAGTCAAACGCTGTATCTCTCTCCCATCTCATTACGAATGGCTTGTAACATAAAACAGGATCCACTTCACAATATTTCATAGAAAGATCCACAAGGAAACACAGAAAAGACAAATATATGCCAGAGTTTGCTTGAGCAAAGACAAGAATGTGGAGAAGAGGAAAGCCATGCACTGCTTTTGTGCCCAGAGCAGGCTGCACCTCCTTACTGCCCCTGCCTACCAGACACTGCTGGGTCACACAGGCAAAGTGTGGGGACCTCAGGTCAGGGCTTTCTACTCTGAATCAAAGAACAAAATAGTGACAAATAAAGGCAAAATAAATGAAGACATTCTAAGCCCGGAGCAAACCAAGCAGGCCACAGGCTCTCGTCTTTGCCAGTCATGCAATTGGTGTCCTAGTTTGTCCCGGTCATCTGTGGTTAATTGAGCTCCCAAGGGTTTCTTGACCTCATTTCCCAAGACACAACCCACAGCTCTGCCCTTCCTGGGCACCTCACTTCAACAAGCCCCTGGCAATTCCACCACACGTGGAATGTGTGCCTGCCAACCCCAGCTTCACACGTTGCACAGTCAGCCACGATAATCCCGTCAGCCAAAAAGACAACTTTTCATGAAACCCAATAGAAGGCAGAGCCAGGCAGGCTGCAGAGCTGGAGAAAAGCCACAGATGTGGGGGGTACCCCACAAGAGAGCCCCCCACTCTGTGCCTACCAGCAGTTCCTTACCATGCTTTCCTTCCCAGCCAAGTGCAATCCTTCATCCCAGAAAGTTGCACTCACCACCTTTTCTTTAGGCACAGGAAGGGTTGTTTCTGCCTCAAAGCATACCCAGCTGGCTCATCCCATCCATCCAGGCCAATTGAGTTCACTAGACATTCAGCAGCCCCATGCTTCTTGGAGAAAAAGTGGTGCTGTCAAGAATTGCTACAAGGGAAATTGCTCTGGTAGAAAAACCTGGCAGCACAGATAGCCTGGGAGCCTGCAAAGCCAAGCCAAGAGTAAGAGGGAGATAACTGAGAAACCAGCGAGCTCTGGGAAAAAGCTTTCACCCCCATTTTGCCCCTGGCAATCATTTCCAGCAAGAAGCCACTTAGCAAGAGCTCCCATCTCACAGGAGGATGGAAACAGGGGTCACAGATACAGGAGGAAGCACATGGTACATGGCCCAAACTATTCCTGAAAAACCTTTTGCAAAGCCAGTTAAATCCACTCACTTAAGGGCAGAGACTTTATCAGTGCAGAACCGGGCCGAGGACACCAGATCCCTGGACAGTGCCATCATACCTGACCTCTGCAGGCAGATGCACCCATGAAAACAGCCAGGCATTACGTTATTTCTTATGGTCATTCCCAAAAAATCACCACCCCCTTTAATCCTTGGCAGCCATGTCTCCTCCCTGCAGCCAGTTTCCTTGAGAAACAGACAGCTTAAAAATCTCCAGTGCAGCCTCCAGCATCATCAAGTGCTCCACGCACAGAAAGGGCACAGACAGGAGCGGCATTCATCAGGCTGGTAGACACAGCATCATTTTGCTGGGTAGCTGGATGTGGTTGACTTGGATTCACTCTCTCCCAGGAAATGATTGTGATTGTCAGAGGAGATTGGTATATGATTATTAATAACAACACCACAAGGAAAAATAGAAGGCAATCAGCTGAGCGGGGCCGGGAGAGGAAGAGGGGAGGGTTTGCAGTGTTAGCGCTGGATCCTGCTCAAGGCCCGCCAGGCTGCGAGTACCTTCCTACACATGTTAGGCTGAAATGCAACTTCATTTTGCTTTTCCAATGAACAAATTCCCCAGATGCCACGCAGAGCAAGCTAATAAACAACAGCAGAAGCAGTGAGTAACAAAGAAGCACAGGCAACGGGGATGGAGTTTGAATGGTGAAGTGCAGAAAGCACTAGTGCAAGGTGCTCAAAAGAAATCTTCTTACACCAAAATTTGGCATAAGACAACACAAGAAATTACTAAAAGAAGCTCAGTGTTAGATTTCAGGGCATCATCTATTGTTCTTTGGTGTCTCTTCTCCCTCGGGCACCCAGGCAGAGGGTCCTGGGTAGCTCTGCAGGCACTGAGCTCAAAGCCACTCACCACCCCACAGGCAGACAGGTTTCTCCCTGCAGGGACATTGCAGCAGAACCCCAGCCTGTAACCTCTGTGCCTTCCCTCCACTCCAAAACCTTCCCTTATTCTGCACATGCATGTTCCACATTAAATTGCTTGCCCAAAATCAGAGGGTTTACAGCACAAAGCAGCAATGCACAGCATGTGCCAAGTCTCAGCTTGGTTTAACTCAAAAGATATCCCCCCACGTGCCCTCTTTTCCCAGCTAACCACCCCCATGTCATGACATTGGCGCTAGAGTTTCGATTTGATGCTGTATTTGAGAGAGAACACATTCTGATAACACCAGACAAGCCCAAGATAATGCAAATTAAACCCTTGTCTGAAGGAATGCTAACATCTCTCCTCTGCTCCTCTCCCAGAGGAGGGATGGCTGCAAGGGAGGAGGAGGGCAAGGAGGAGGAAGGCAGCTCGCCCTGCACTGCCTTCCAGCCTCCCTGGGGAAGCAAGGCAGGCTGCCAGGCGGGGGGAGCACAGGTCTTCAGCCTGTAACTGTGCAAACACTAATGCTGCAAAAGCTAATTTTACAGAGTTCCACTCTGCGGACTCCTCTTTGTCCCAGGATTCCTCAACCTGGGAGATTAGCAGTTTAGAGATGGAAAAAAGAAGTTATTTTAAAATTCAGCACAAACTCACTCAGACTCAATGAGCAAGTCTGTTTGGAAGGGTGGGGATGGGCACAGGAGGGAGGGCTCAAATAAATAGGAAAAAATTGAAAGACTAGGATGGAAAGAGAACATATGTGCCACCCTAGAAAGCTCAATATTCACTTTCAAGTTTATTCTTGTCTTCATGCCTTTTTGCAGTTTACTTTCTATCCTTTCCAAGCTTTCCCTGATCTCCAAACAATATTCCTGCCTCTGACTGCATTTAACTCCCTATTCACCAACCTCCACCCATGCTGGATATTTGCTACCATGCCAACAGGCTCTCTGATAGCTTTCTTGAGCCCATGGCTGGGGTGAGGCTATCCAGCCTGCACAAGAAATCCCTGCAGTGAGCATGTCAGAGAATCATAGAATGGTTTGCATTGGAAGGGACTTTAAAAACCATCTCATTTCAACCTCCCCTGCCAAGGGCAGGGACACCTTCTACTATCCCAGTTGCTCCAAGCCCTATCCAAGCTGGCCTTGAACACTTCCCCAGGGATGGGGCACCCGCAACTTCTCTGGGCAACCTGTGCCTGTGCCTTGCCATCCTCACAGTACTGATTTTTCTTCTAATATCTAATCCAAACCTACTCTCTTTCAGTGTGAAGCCATTTCCCCTTTGTCCTGTTAATACATGTTCTCGTAAACAGCCTCTCTCCATCTTTCTTTTAGGCTCCCTTCAGGTACTGGAAGGCCACATTTAGGTCACCCTGATGCCTTCTCTTCTCCAGGTTGGAGAATCCCAATTCTCTCAGCCTTTCCTCATAGGAGAGGTGCTCCATCCCTCTAATGAACTTGGACTTGCCACAACAGGTCGATATCCTTCCTGTCCTGGGGACCCCAGAGCCGCTCTCAAGTGTCATCTTCTGCGTGTTCCTCCAATCCCCACCACCAACCCCATCAGTACCTACTTGAACCTCACAGACATTCCATCCTGATATTTCCATCTCCAGTGTAACCCTTGTAACTCCCTGGAGAGGGATGGAGGAAACTGCTGTGGGACCGAGATCACAAGTTAAACCCCACAGCTTCCCAAAGGAAGCCAGGGGTGATGCTGCATGTCTGAGCTCTCCAGACACAACAGCAAAACCTGAGGACTACAGCACATGTGGAGCTTGAATCCTTCTCCTCAGCTGAATCCTCCTTGCAGAGAGAGCAGCTCCCACATGCAGGAGCGAGGCTGTACCTGCACAGGCACACACTTGCAGCAAGGGAAAGACAACAGAGAAATGGCTTCAGCGGGAGTTCATTACACTTGTTTATCTTCATTTTGTCTGTAACAGATGAACAGCGTAATGGCTTTGGCTTTCCTGGATGCCACAAACCCAGAAACATCCTAATGAAAAATAAATGTATTTACAGGGAGACGTCAAAACAGCCCAAGACAAGTCAAAGTAATGTGCCTGCATTGGGAAAGAGTGCTTTTATTTCATCGCCCCTCCATGGCCTTCGAGCAGATCACGCAGCAGAGAGAGATAAATATTTTAAATAGCGACACTTCAGCGATGCACGGTTGTGCAAGACAGAGAATAATTAGAAAATAAATTACTTCTTTTTGCACGGTAATTCCAAATGTTGAATGAATTGGATTACTTGACAGACTCCAGACCCGTTTCAATATCGAGGGTCCTATCCAACGAGATACAGGGAACTTGGCCTCCAAAAAGAAGCCAAGATACAAATAAATGCAGCTCAGAGAAAGTGTTTAAGATCTGCCTGGCAACCTCCATAAATCTAAAAGATAGAAGGTTTCTCCTGGCCTCCCACCAACAGTTTGGTCTAAAAATAGGTTACTCTTCCCGGGAGCAAAGGAGCCATCATCAACACAACACATGGAGTGTACACACGTATCCCTGCCCTGCACAGCCACCCACTGCTGCCCTGGGCAGCCACAGTCACACAGGTGCACAAAGGCCACCGAACTTACTAATTAACAGGCAGATTCCCTTCCTTAATCCGCCCTGTGGAAGCTGCCGGTGCCGTCAGCCAACCTGCTGCCCGGAGCGAGGAGAGCTGCTGTCACCACCTGCAACAGCCGCCCCTCGCTTCCTTTCTTGGGAGACCATTTGCACAGATGCAAACGTGTTTTTCCCCAGCCCCGACTAATGACACAAATGTATGGCTATAGAGGTCGTGGTGAATATGCACAAGCACACTTTATTGTTATGCTGACAGAGCATATTTCTTATTTGGGAAAAACAGCGAGGTTTTCACTTGTTCCGGTAAAGAGGATTAGATAATCTCTCCTCTCTTGCCCCCCCTCTCTTTTTCTGGTTTCTGACTTAACTAGTCAGATGGGTTTATGCAGACACATGGAAATGGTCATTTACAAACTTTGGAAAATCATGGTTAGGATGCTTCTAGAAAGAAGTTAATTGTTTAAGAACCTGCTAAAGCAGATAAAAAGCCAGGGGCAATTTTTCCTGGCAGAAGCTTTCAGTTACTATAAATTTATGTTAAGATGGAGCTAAGTGGAAGAGTACTTACCAACTTAAACATGAGAAAACCCCTACAAATCCTAAAGAGTTGTCATTAGTCCCCCCAAAAAGCAATATAAAGCAGAGCAGGCATATCAGTAATTTTGGATGAACTATTTAAAGCAAGTGTGCAAGAACATGCACGATGGAATGGGGAAATTTGATGTTTTAACACTAGACTGGACTGCAAAGCTAGCAATACCTGCAACCTGAAATGGACAGTGAAACCATCCAAAATTAAATTGTGTGGTAGTTACATAATGTAAGGCTGTTTTTAAAATAGATTATGTTTTGAAATATGCTGCTTGACTTGGGTTCTTGCACTTTAATCTGGTTGGTTTTTTTGTTTAATATTATTAAGAGAAGTGAGATTAGGAACTTTCAGTATGACGATAACAATGAAATAACCAAAGTTAATTTTAAAAAAGTTTAAAAAAAGTCAAGCTCTCACACAATTCAATGAATTCCTGTAAGAACATACAAACAGGACTAGTTTGTGACTTGAGATTTCTCTCAGTTACATCCAAGAACTCCTTAGTCTAACAGAATTATACATCATAGTGAGTGTTCTTAATTGTGCAAATCCTGGGTTTAGATGTGCTCATTGGCACTGCAATGATCTGTTCACACTGCAGTGATGTGCACTCTGAAATATCATTCACCTTAGCACAGTTTTTCCCTGAAGAACATCCTTTGTTTCCAAAATTACTAAAAAAAAAAAAAAAAAAAAAAAAGTAATGGAGTAGCCCAAGGAGGAATTTGCAATGCAATATTTGTTAGCACTTTGAAGTTAAGCATCAATCTCAAGCCATTTAAAAACTGCTTTTAAAAGCAAAGCTGCTAACACATAAAAGCTGGGGGGAGCAGCTACAGCATAAAAGCTGAATTTGCAGCTGGTTTTTACCACTGGAGCAGCTGAAGTGAACTCATGAATCTGGCCTTTAGTTTGTAATTGATTTTTTGACTTTGCGGCGAGCGTGGGAACAGAGCTCTGTGTGTGGAAGCAGAGCTGGGATCAGCCCTCCAGGCTCAACACCTCTGTGGCCCCAGAGCAGCCCCCAGCACCACTTTGTGGGGTCTCCCTGGTGGCCTCACCTCATCCACGTGGGCTGTGAATCACTGGAACCAGGGCATCACACACAGCTTACCTGTAGAAGAGGTCTAAGGTAACATTAGCCCCACTTTGCAGCTGATATGCTGCTGGCTTAACTTGGTTGCACCCGAGTAATTAGATACGAGAATATTTAATAATTTAACCAAAGTATGACCCAGTTGCCTCAAGTACAACCTGTACCAAGCTTTCAGTTACAGCTATGGAAAATTTTTCTTCATTACCTTGTTATTATCATCACTGGGGACACAGAAAAAAACTAAGACAAATTCCTGAAAGGACTTGATAATTAATAATCAATCTTCTCACATTTGCTTATAGACTTTCAGAAGATTCCTCCACCCATAGTCCAAAGTACTGTGCTATGCTGTATTTTCACATTAAAAAGACTACCACCTAAGATTTTAAATTAAATACTTCTAATGCCCCATAGTTTTGGTATAAGGGATCACCACCTGTTGTAAAAGCTTTGTACTAAGCAGGTGAAGTCAATGCTGGAAACTACGGTGCCAAAAAGGCTTTTATTATTTATTATGTATTTATTATGTATTTATTATATCTGTAAGTCACCATCAGCCTTCAGTCCCTGGTGCTGAGGCAGAGCATACCAGCATGCCACAGTAAAAGATGGTCCTACTGACACCTATCAAACAGCAGAGGCTTGTCTGAGCTGGCAGTGTGATTTTCTTGGGACATGGGAAAGACTAGGAAAAACAGGTCCTTTTGCTTTAAACAAGTGAGGTATATATATAGAAGCCTTGGAAAGTTGCCTCGAGTTTGCTGCATTGCAATTGCCATAACAATTGGATTATGATCCTTATTTATCCTCATTGACAAAGTAATTGAGTTTGGTCAGCTGGATCCCTTCCCTCCTAAGGGACAACAGATGGGTGATGCAGCCCCAGGTCTCTCCCAGGAAAACAGTAGAGGTCCTGCCCTGGCTGACATCCAGCAATCTCCAGGGCCCTCTCTGGGACAGTTTGAACAATCCTGTTGGTCCACCACTTGCCAAGTCCCTCTGACTGCAGAAATTACAGCTGTGAGCCGTTCTTCAGAAGAGGTGGCAGAAGAGATGCAAAAATGATTCCCCTGCACGCCACAGAAGTGACACAGACCCATCCTGAAGGCTACACCCTTCTGTTGAGCTGGAGCAAACAAAAGGTCAGAGATGATGACAGTCTTCCACCATTCAGTTAAGTCAGTGGTGTAGAATTCCTCTGACCAGTCTAAAAACTATCTGGATTTTCTAGACAAATGGCCAGGCAGACAGGAGAGCTGCAGGTGACAAAGAGAAGAAATCATCTGCCACCAGACTCTGGATTTGCATGGATAACTGGTGGGGAGCATAGGGAGGATGACAAGTTCTGGGGCAGCAGAAGCAGGGGAAGATTTGAAGAGTTCCAATATTACTCAGAGAAGACTTGTTCTGCCATGGTTTAGGATACCTCAGTATTTGACCACAAAATCCAAAGCATGGGAAAAAAATAACCAGGAAAAACAATGACAAATGCAATCAAGCAGTAATAGTCAAAACAAAATCCAACAGACTCCTCCGTGAAGTGTTATTCTATTACAGTATAATCTATATGGCAAAGGAAGACAAGTAGGAGTAACAAGATTCCTAAACCACCTCCACACATCTCAAAGCATCAAGATGCCACTTGATAACAGCTAGTGTCAGGACTGGAGAAATGAATAGCAAACAGGAAGGATTTGATGGGGAAATACACCAGGACCAAATCCAACAGGCTTGAGACTGTGGCCACCATAGCTGGATCCCTGAGTATCTGTTGCACAACATTCACATGTGAACAGGAGACAACAGTGAGAATCAGAGGATACTGAGGCAAACATTGCTGTGTTGCTGCTCTCCCTCCTGTTTTCAACACTGCAAACAGAATCACAGAATCACAGCATGGTTTGGGTTGGAAGGGACCTTAATGATCATCTTGTTCCAAACCCCTGCCATGGGCAAGAACACTTTGTACTAGACCAGACTGCTCAGAGCTCCATCCAACCTGGATCTGAATACTTCTAGATATAGGGTATCCACAGATTCTCTGGATAATCTCCAGAGGTTGCCAGAGCCTCGCCACCCTCAGAGTAGCAAAATTTTTTTCTAGTATCTAATCTAAGCTTACTCTCTTTCAGTTTGAAGCCATTCCTCTTCCCCTATTGCTCCATGCTCTTGTAAATAGTCTCTCCCCATCTTTCTTGCAGGCTCTCTTCCATGAGCAGGAACTGCAACTGCAGTTTGATGTACCCTCAGCTCAGAGGTGCAACGTTCAGAGAAGGACACCTGAGGAAAAGACAAACCTGCTGCAAGGGGTAAGGGTGAAACTGGGAGGAACTCTACACATTTAGAGGAGAACAGATCTGCAACAGACACATAAGACCATGGCAAAACAGATGGAAAGAAAGTAATAGGGTAAATATTCTACAGCACATACAAGCAGCCCTAGAGATATACCAGAACAAATAGAGAGGAAGAAATTACTACATACAGCTAACAGAGATCCACATTAGGAATGGTATTACAAGAAAGATTACCTCCGTCAAAGCCAGCCCCTGGAGACCTTCTTAGGCTAATGTTTGTCCTCAGCAGCTGCTCTTAAGGTCCTTATGAAATAGGGACACCTTTTATTACAGCACCGATTTAACTTCTGTTCAGTCTTTCATGAGAAAAATAACTAAAAGTGAGGCAGAGCACAAGTACTAGAAGCAGCTTGAGCCTTAGACCCCCATTTAGAAGCTTGGCAGGGGGAATATTTAAGTGAGTCCACATGTGTGATTTCCCCAAGGTTTGCTGGATCTCCATGAAGAGGACCATAATAATACATGAAGAAGCTAAAACTAGAAATCTGTCAAAATGTACTTTTCCATGAATACTCACAAAGCAGTGCAAAGCTCTGTTGTGCCCAAAGTTTTTCTTTCCTTTCAGTTCAGGCTAATTTCTACCTATTAGGTGCCAACTTCAAAACATGCATTACAAAACACTCTCAGTGTGCTTATTTTTCTTTTGGTTTCCTCTTAAAAATAACCAACAATGTGCAATTTGTCCCTAGATTTTTCTGTGGAGGGTGTTACTAACATCCACTGAATGTGAATTTGGAAACCCTCGCTGTGGGAGGGAAATGCATCAATACTTTGCTACATCACAAAGATGCACAAAGAGCAAGGACCTACCCGGGCTCCCAGAACTGGCTAAGACAGAGATAGGGCACAGATGTTCTGCCCAGCTACTTTCTACCTGGTCACAAAAGTCTCTCCTTCCTTTTGCCAGCTCAAGTTCACACCCTGTCTGGACTAACTGAAACTACACAGACCAGAAATAAATTTTTTATTTGTCATTAAATCCCAAACCAAATGCCATGCGAGGAAAAAAGGTCAAAAAAATCAAGTGGTATGTGTGATTCCTGCAGATGCAAGTGGCTCACTTGGATAAGGAACAGCCCAGAAAGCTCCACGACATTCTCATGCCATAGAAATGCTCAGATAAATGTTTCTGTCTACTGCATAACGGCAGTAATAGGCAAGTGACTGTGTGATGTTTCCCATCAGTCTGTCGCAAGGATTGAACTGGCCACAAAGTTTAAACTGCGATGCTGAGGGCTGCTCAGATGACATGTTTGTTGTCCATTTCAGATCCAGGTTTGAGCACAAGCAGTGTATATACTGAACAGCAATGGTTTATGATTCATTGCAATTTTTTTCTGTATAATAATTTCCCTTGAAAAACAATTTTTGCTTTCCAGTGAAATATGTAGATGCGCACTATAACTATCACTTGCTCCCATAAAACAATAATCCAGCATGGAATGTACAACTTGTAATTTAACACGGATCTACAAGTCTTTAAGATTTTTGTTTTGTTTTGCCTTTTTAAAATAGTCAATGAACCACTTCTGAATAAAACAAATCTTGTTAATGAGAAACTCGTATTGGAGAAAAAAACAAATCTACTCCTCTGGATTTTAATACGAACATGTCTCTATTTAGTGCTCATCTCTGCAGTTTGCCCTTGTCCATTTTCAAAAGGATTCATGCATGTTTGCCCTCTGGAAATGCTAAGAGGACATTTAAATGTAGGATGGACAGTTATTATCACCACTGATATCTATAGAACCAGGAGTTTTGGTAAGCCAACCCTCCGCCAAAGAATTGCTATTTTTATCACATGCATCACCAGGTATTTTTGTTCTGCTCATCACGGAGGTGCTGAATGACTTACCTGCTGGGTTCCCCTCCTCTGAAGCACAGTAAAATAAACCAGTGGAGAGAGGACTTAATGGATTATCAGATCCAACTGTCTAAATTCTTATTTGAGCTCTTCCTCCTGCTTTGTTTTGGACTTGATCCAGCGATTGCAGGAGATCCTGGGCACAGAGGGCTGCAACTGAGGGACCAGAAAGAGCTCCTAAGCATAAGACATTATGGTTTGCATGGAGCAAACCACCTGCTAAGGTGAGGAATTCAGCTTTGCACCATCACACACTTGAACGTTATTTGCAGATTGATTTTTTACAGGCTTATTATTCCACATCCTATAGGGAGCTGCTTTTGCCAAATACTTCAACTTATCCAAAATGCAGAGTACAGTTCATGGGTGCTCATGATCTGAGTGATGAGGCTTTGGAAATGCCCTCTGCAGTGTCATGAAAGACTGTCTCTTACCACCAGGCTGAATAAATCCAACAACCAGAAGCTGACACATTGGCATTGCAAAAAAAACAAAAAACAAAAAACCAACCAACCAATCCCCAAAAAAGCAAAACAAAACACCTTCGCACTTCACGTGGAGCAACCACAAGTGGATTCTGATAAGATCAACCTGTAGCTTTATTCAGACAAGTGGAGCTTGTTCAAATAAGTGCATAGCCAAATACATTCAGTGTTAACTGTGAAAGTGTCAGGGCACCACAAATTCAAGTATCTGACTTCCTTCGGTTCCAGCACGGCACTGGCACTTGGGAGAAAGCTCATAGTCAAATAGAAATACAGTATCTGCAGTAAAATACATACAAAATTACCTTGAAAGTAATTGCTTTTGGTATAAATGGTCTTCTTCAAAGTTTTCTCTGGCACACAAGTCCCTTCCAAAAGAAGGAGAATAAATTTACTGCATGTGAATTTATTCAAAGCTAGTAGATTCAGTATAATGAAATCCTCCTAAGTAAATATCTGATAAAGAAGCAAATGCTTAGCACTTGACCCCAGGAGCTGGGATTTCTTGACACACGGCTGTAATGCAAAGCAGCAGGAGCCTCAGGACTGCTGGCACACAGGAGTCAAGGAAAATCTCAGAGTGCTTGACTCCTGGGGAAGCACAGCAGCAGATGGCTTGGGGCATGGAGCACAGAGGGATCTGGGCAGCCCACAGCTCACCTCCAAACTCACTGAAACTACTGGTGCTACCAGAGACAGTCATCTCTGTGGGGCTCTGAAATCCCCCTTACCCTTTCTCCATGCTGTACCCTTCCTTTGCCAAGGGACATGAGACACCCTGCCTGCATCTAAAATGATGATTTTTGCTGAGTTTCGCCCCAAGGTTCTCTGTCCTGTTGCCCCAGATGTGAGCAGCAGCACACTCTGACAGTCAGGTGCTCCTTGTCAGAACTTTAATAGTCCATTTAATAAGAGACAAAAGAAATTGCCATTCAGTTGCATCAAAATCTTGACTCCTGTGACACCTAAATCTTGTCTAGAGCATTGTCTCCATTACCAGACATCCCACCAGCTCAGGGCCTGAAGGGTCTTGGTGCCCTGCAAGGCCATTCAGTGGGCTCCTTTGTCCGTAGGATGGGATTTCCTCTGTCACAGATCTTCCCACATCCCAGCTTCAAGGTGTTTCATGCTTATATGACCGTTCATACAACAAACAGTGCAGGAGTCCTGTTGGTTATGGGTGACAGCTGGGGTGGCAAACCCTGCAGCCACAGAAGGAACTGAGACCAAGGGCCAAACCTGTGGTGACCGCAGCCATCACACATACGGGTGTGTCACAGAAGACAAAGTGCAAAAGCTCTCTGAATTCATGTTATCTCTGCATACAGCATGTCACTTAATTGCCCAGAAAAGCCTCTCGGAGAAGCATGTGGGAAGTTTTCTCATGAAAAATGACACCGCTCAAAGTCTTTTCTAGCTAGAAACTGCTCAACAGTATCTATCACCACTGACATCTGGGCCATAAGCTCCAAAGCAGTTAACATACCCTTTTAGCTTGAGCCAGTTTCCTATAGACATTGATATCCAAAGCGGGTAATTGTTATACCAGAAAGCAGAATCATTAGAGGAGAAAAAAGGTAAAGAAGAAGCCTACGCCGTAATTCTCCTACAGACCTGCCAAAGCTGCCTTTAGGGTTGCTGATGACCCTCTCTTTGGCCTCCCACATCGCTGGACTTCTAAGGCAATGCTTCTACAAGCTATTCATGAACAACCACTAGGACAAGCCTCCAGCCAGGTCCCAAGCCAGAAAAACAAAGCCTTTGTGCACGTCTGTTGGTTCAACTGCAGATCACCTTTAGCTCTGAGCTCAGCTTCTCAGCTGCGCTAATTAATTGCTGAAGGAGTTCTCTCGTCTCTGCGTGACGCAGAGCGAGCAGCCATTCCCACTCCTCCACTCGCTGCCGCAGTCACATCACCTGCCCTGTCTCAAGGACCTCCTAGGGCTGGCCTCCCCATCTGTCCCTTTTACAGGCTCCACACACCCTTGATTCATCTCTGCAAGTGATAAACTGAGCCAAACCACAGCAAGTCTTCAGAAGCAAATGCTTCCTCTGCCCTCACTGTTTCCCCAGCTCTGTCACCCCAGAAATGAGCAGGAGCTTCAGCCCACCTGCAGAGTTTCTAACCACACTGACAGTCTTGGGGTAAAGCTGGTGTCCTACCTCTCTGTCTGGCACTTGCAGCTATGAAGGACACACAAGGACCTCAGGACCTTCCATCTAACACCAGCTTCCCCCATATACTTGTTTACTGAATTCTGTGTGTTCATCCCTACCATACCCATATAAATCTTATGGTGATGGACAACATAAAACGAACCTGCTAAACCCCAGAAACCTGTTTCAATAAAGCCCTGGAGGGGGTGTATAATTACATTACATCATTTGCCTGTGAATCCTTTCCAATGGCTCCAGTATCCTTTCCAGTCCATGAGGCTAGGCCCTGTGATAAACCTCATCCTACAGGCTAAAAGTATATGACTTCCCCCTACTGACACCGTTCCCAGAGATGCCCTCAGACAGCAAAACACCCATAAGAAGATTCCACGGCCCCATCAAGCAAGATATGGTCCAGAAATCACATGTCACTTTACAGGCTGGCAAGTGGACAGCCCACATAAAACTAACCCCAGCCCTATTTTGTGACTGCACCTGGGCAGTAACTAGCTTTTGTTTAAAAACTGCTCCCTTCATTTCCCAGTCTCACCTTCAGAGCTGTGTGAAGAACACTGCTGGTTATTTTTTAAAGGTGAACCAACGCTAATTCAAATTATGACAATTACTTAATGACTCCCACCAGCAGCTCTGCACAAGCCAGTGGCCAACTGAAGGGCACCCACATTGCCATAGGCACAGTCAGGGCTGGGGCTGTGCACTGTAACACACCTGTCACATACACAGGGATCCTCTTCTGCCATAAAGAATGGTTGTTACTTGCACTGGGTATCAGCATATGTTTTAGAAATGAATCAGACTGTAACCAATATGTTAGGAAGACAAGCCAGACTCCTGGAAGAGTGGGGCTGGGCGATGGTTTCTGCTAGCAGAGTGCTTTCAGTTTGACGTTTGCATTGAAGTTGTTATGCCTACAGCTGTGATAAAAAAATCCTTCCTTAATACTGCATTGCAATTGCAGGAGAAGCCTGATTTCTTATTGAGTTGTGTGAGCAGAGAGGTCAAGTCTGGAAGTGCTAAAAAACTGCAATTCCCTACCCTCCTGTGGGATGCTGCAGGTCAAAGTGGAAGTACAATGGCAAGTACGTTTGCCCTGATGCTGCATTTGCTCTGTGGGTAAACAGAGACCATCTACTCCCTGGGCTGTCATTCTGACATCTTTCATGACCACTAAACTCTATTCTAAAAGAAAGAGGAGGTTTTATTAGAAAGTCAGTGGACAATTCAAATGTCAAAGTGAAAAATCCAGAGCAAGGTTAAGGATATTTTTTTTTTTTTTTTTTTAATACAGCTGCACTGGAGGTGAGTGAACACCAGAGTGTTTTGATTTCCTGCCTGGTTTCAATAAATGTTGCACTCCCAGACACCCAAGGGACTGCTGTGGTTTGTCAAAACCAATTAATTTTCTTCCACAGAATGCTTCAGGCACCTCAAAATGTCGTTCGAGAGCTAGCACACATCTAAGGAGGAGGGAAAGCTGGCAATCAACTGCTGCTCGGGCTCTGCATCAGGAGCTCAGCCCTCCAAACTCACACCGGCAGCAGAGGCAAGGAGAGAAGGATGGCTTATCCCTTTGGTCATGGAGGGAGCTGAGGGCAGAGCCAACGAGGAAATGCCATGTGTGATAGACCCTATGAATATAAACAAGAAGCTGCCACTTGCGAAACTTGCCAGAAATAAGTTTCCTGAGGGGGAATTCAAAGCTGAAAGTTTCTCTCTCTCGCTTGCATTTCCTAGGATTCACTGCTCAGTGCTAATAGATGTAGTAATAAGCCAGAAGTGACAAACTGAACACTTGTTATTAAGGACGACATTTGGAAGATAAGCCCTGGAGTTGGGATTCACAGGTTCCCTGCCCAGCGCTCCATCAGAATCGCTGTGCAGAATAAGGATTCCCTCACCCAAGCCTCAATTTACCTACTTACAGAGACAATCTGTAATGTTTCCCTTCTTTCCAGTATTGAGGTGTGAGAGCAAACTTGTTTGCAAGTAATTTTAATAATCAGCCATGAAATGCATTAGAAGTAAGCATAGTATTACCATGCTAGGATTTCTTTTGCAGTGAACACCAAGTCACCGGGAGTTTAAGAACACATTGGAGCTATTGTTTATACCCAAAACTGCACATATATAGTACCTGATGGTATGAATACGCCATGTATATACCTCATGGCAAACTATTATCACTTGATGCTAGGCAGCCATCCTTTCCCCTTTACAAAAGGCAGGGATGGAAATGGATGTTTTTCTTGTGTGCTAGCCCTCTGCAAAAAAGACAAAAGATAAGCTGAATTTGAAACAATTTGACTACCACAGAGTCACAGGCAAATCCTGCTAGAGCAGGAAATAGAACAACAGCTCATGTTCCCAGCAAGCACTACAGTAAGGCCCAGCCTACTCACAGTGCCCCAGGGAACTGGGAACCAAGATTCCTTTGAAGGTCCCAGGTCCCTAATCTAAGTCTAGTGCCATCCCTGCTGGACCACTAACAAAAACAGAAACAAGGAACTTCCAAAATTAAAAATGACAGCATGCTGAGCAGTGAAGTGAGCTTTATAGTGTAACAAATCTTAGAAGAACAAGAAATAAATCCACCCTTCTTTCTTTTTCTGTTCACTAACTACAGTATCTTCAATAACCTACTTGTTTTTAAAAGTAATCCAACATTTACCATTACAATTTTCTTTGCTCCTCAAGTCACATAAACCCCCTGCTGTCTCCTCCTCCTCTATTTACCTGGCCTTACAGTCACAGCAGGGAACTGAAAATGTGCTCCCTGCCTCCTGGCTACAAGCAGAGGCTTTGCTTGGGCATCCAACAGATGATAACTAATGCTACTGCTTAACCAATCCCTAGAGTGACTCCTGACACAGACATCTAGATCCTGCCACCAGTCCAAGCCACATCACCCAGGCATTTCAGGAACTGCCCTGATAGAAATAGCCATGCCTCTCATTCACAGCATCTCTTCGCATCAGTAAATCTCATGTTTCATTCAGGCACGATTTTTCTCAGTGCTCTTACTTACTGTTTAATATTTATACTATAGTCAGTGTCCAAAAAGCATGACACTGTTGGTTATGGTAGGTGCCGAACAAACACATATTAAATCTGTCTTGGAAGCTTATAGGTGTGAAAGGTCAGTTAGAAAAGGGAGAAAAGTCAATAAAATCTGAAGCCCAGCGAATAACTGAATCACAAGGATCCAAAAAAAAAATGAAACAGAGAAATCCTCCAAAATATATCAAAGAGGAGATGCTTCACATATGTCAGTTGGCATTGATCAGCCCAAGAGCAACAGAAGAGAGAGGAGAATCCATAACCATTAGCATCACCTTCCTGCTACATTTCCTCCTTAGCCTGTTCACCTTCACTTCTCCTTTCATTCCCCCCTGCTCTGGACATGACCTCTCAAACGATAAGAAAGGCTGGATTATCCCTAGAACACAAAAGAATGTGGAGTTTTTCAAGGTCACGGTATGCAGCATTTTCAAAATAAGATGCAAATGATACAAGTGTTGGAAAGTAACAGATCCTTGATGGTTACCAAGATCTGGAATCTCCCAAGAGGCAGTTCCTCCCAAAAGCAGAGCCATCTCTTTCAATAAAGCAGCAACAAACTACAGCTTTAACCATAGCACAAGTCCTCAGTCTTCAGACAAAGCTCTCCAGTACTGAAGTCCAGCTGATCTGCTCATGAGGAACATGAGGCTGATCTAATATCAGACTCCACTGTCTCTCCCTCCCTTACAGTAATATCTTAACTCTAAATAATTAAAAGGAAATAAGTACCTATAAAACCAGCAGAATCATTGCAGGCCAGTAGGTCAGCATGGCTGGGTGTTTGAAATAAGGGGCCCATTCAGGTTATTCACTTTGGATGTCAAAGGTGACCTGCTGTAATGAGGAACAATAAATAGGCTCACTTAGCATGCAAGCTCCCTGCTGCAATTTCCCAGGCTGGAGCCACACTAGAACACAACAAGCACAACTGTGCTCTTGAGAAGTCACCTCCTCCGTGGCCTCCTCCACTTCCAAAGCTCTCCTGCATTTCTACATACAGAACCAAAGACATGTGACACATCTTACTGCTTCCTCCAGGTATCTAAGGACAGTTTCCTTCTTTAAGCCTTTTGGTATAACTGCATATTTCAATGCTTACAGTTGCAGGATCCTCCACAGTCAAGTATCTGAAGTAATGAATCCACAAGAAAACCAGGATTCAATAGTGTTCAATACCCAGTGTTTGGATGACAAACCTATAAGGAAGAGAAACACAAACTCCCCAGCCTGCAGCATTTCAAGTTGAAGGGGAACTCGGAGCATATAAATAACATTTAAAATCTTAGAAAGGGAAAAATCTGAAACCGTGATGGAATACAGATACATATTTTCTATGCTTTGTATCTTGATCAGTGATAGAGTTGCATTTTTGGTTATCAGCTCTGCTCACAGGAGACTGAATTCCAGGCTACATCAATTCCCCTGTGGATGTAAAGGGAAAGAACCATCTGGAGAGAATAATAAAACAATTAACTTTCCATTAAAGAATAATCTATGTATGTTTTTAAGAAGGCAAACTTTAATGATCTCCATCTAATTATTCATCCCGCATTCTGGCAGGGTTGGTTTAGATTTTGCCTTGCTTTGTTTTTAAATGCAGCCTGAAGGTAACAGCTTAAGCTGGAGTGGATGCAGGGACCACACAGGCTTCTCCAGTCAAGGGCAGGACAACCTGGATGAGGGAGGCTTCCAGAAACATCAGCCAAGGTCCCATCATTCCCATGGGTTCATATGGCTGTGTAATGGCAACAGCATCAATTCTAAGGGTTTCACTGAACGTGGTTGTTGACTGGCTTGGTACATCGGCTACATTTTTGGATATGAAGCACAGAGCAGCACACTCAGGAGCTGCACACACCTGAACACCGGGCTGTGGAATGCTGGGCTCATTTAACTTGTCACTGACAGTAATATAAATCAGAAATGACTCCATAAAGCTCAACAGCAGTCCCCTCTGATTTTGAAAACTCACCAACTGGCTGCAAGCGTGTTATCTTTACAAAGTAATTCTGTAAAGTGAAAAGGTTCAAAGCAAGGGCTTTAAGGGCTATTACTCTGCCTGTTACCCTTATAAACACACCCCCTCTAAGGACTCACTGGCTGTACCCTTGATGGAGAACAGCAGCATGTGTTGGTTCTGCAGATCTGCTCAGCTTAACCACCTGCCTCAGTTTCCCAGTGGGCAATACTAATGATCTGGTTAAGTGTGCATGCCTGCACTTCACTCCAGTTTACACAGTGCTTTCCAGCCAAGGCTCTCAAACATTTGGAAAGGTCCAAATATAGTTTAAGCTAAAATTAACTGGAACATACGTACCAAAATTCAACCACTCCTTTAGAAAACCTACCTGGGACTCTGGGCTTTCCAGCATGAGAACTCACACTCTGAAGAGCTGGTAAATAGTGAGACAGTGCCCAGGCAATTTTTTGCTACTATTTATTGACCGACTGATTGAGATCAGGCTCTGTGACACAGCACAGGCACGTTTATCCCTCTCTCCCACAAGCTGCTAAGTTTTATGGTCTGAAAAAGTAATTTTAAAAAACCCATAATCCTGGCACACAAACTAGTCACACCTGAGTCCTGCCGGAAAAATCCCTGCCTCAGCTTTCCAGTGTTGCAGAATATTTTCATTCACAGCTTCTGCATAAACAGAGCAAGTTTGGAGTCTAAAAGTCTAAGGCATTTTAGCCTCTAAGACTTCTAGCTTGCTCTTCCCCTAGAACTGTAAAAGCCCATCTTCCTGCACTAGATATATATATATATATGTACACAGACACAGCCACACACATAGATACGTGCACACCCTGATCTCTCAAAGCAGAGCCCCTGTATCTGCCAACAGGCTGCACACTGCATCGGCACAATGGCTCTGGTGCAGGATCTGCACCACCCACTGGAAAGGATTTAGTGAGGGGTGCTAACGTCACACACTGAGCAGCCACATACAGCTATAAATTATTCATACACATTACTCTAATTATGCAAATGTACTAAAAGCTGGAGCATATGTTTCCCTGACATCTTGCAGTACGGATGCAATATGGTTCTAGTAGAGAGAAAGAGTGAGAAGTGAGATGATGGGTGTAAGGTGGCTAACGATGGCAGGCACTGGCCCAAGCAAGGGGTGGCAGAGGATGCCTCTTTTCCAACCAAGCTGCTGCAAGGCTAAGGACATTTAAATGCTCCTCCTTGATAATACAGTGTTGGCTTTGCACTCAGTGCTGAACAGAGTGCTGAGGCTGCTGAACGGCCCAGGCAGATTAAAATAAACCCAAGCAGTTTGGAACAGGAATGTGTTTATCTGGCATCGCACACTTCCTCTTATCAAACATGAGGAGCAGGGGAGGGCACAGCGATGGTGTGCGGAAGCAGGCTGTGTGCATGCTGGTAGGAGAGGGGGAGGGAGAAGAGGAGAGGAACAGCAAGGATCAGACAGATTATGCATGAGCTTGGGAACCAAGAGCATGGAGCTAGGCATCGTGTCACTGGGCTACAGAGCCCACACTCTTGGTCAGTCCCCACATGGGCACTAGGAGTTGGAAAACTCCATTAACTCCTTTCTCCCTTTCAGCATCTGGACGAAGGCAGCAGTCAGTGCTGCTTGCAGCATAAGAGCTGGCCTTGTGTGCTGCCCAAGCTTTGTGTTCAAACTCCTCTCAACTCTGTTGAGCACAGTGCAGTGACTGGGCATCACTAGTCTGCCATTCCAGAAGTTAGGGCTGACTCCTCAGAAGGGAAAGGCCGAATGCACTCTGCTATGGTATTCTGAAGTCCAAACTGTGGATTATGGTACTGGATTGAATATCAGAAGATTAGCATCTTATTCCCAACTCTGCCATGTTTAAGGGCCACCTGACTGCCCTTCCATAAATGCCCAGTCCAGTGGCAGAGCACTTTAGAAGCAGACAGGCTTCTCAGACACTGTATCCAGAGCACTGTGTAGGGGGGCTCCAATTCTCTGGCATCCTTCATTTAAAATCCCATGAACATCTTTCAAATCCTTCAGCCCTACTGAATGACCAGGTGAGTGTTTCTACACCGAGAGAGAACAAAAGAGCAAATTAAACATCATGTAATACCACAGCTACTTGGAAGACTTAGGCTATCTTATTATTATTCCAGTAGTTACCCAACATCAAAAAAGTTGAACAGAAAACCCTGACAGCTCCTTTGATAAGAGCATGTTTCACCTCCTGGTGCTGGCATTAAAGAAACTCTAGATCTGTACCAGCAGTAGCAGTAAGGGATGCACTCACAGAGCCACGTGAAACACTTGGTACTGCAGAGACCCCATCACAGGAGGAGTGCTAGTGACTGCAGAAATAGACCAGCTCTTCAGATCCAAGGCAAAACTCTGCTAGTATACTAGATTATTTTTTTTTTATTTCAAGTTCTTGTTTGTGCATGACTCAATCACCTGTGGCTGCCTCAACTAAAGGATGTCCACGCTTTGAATACAAGAGGTGATGTATCAGAGAAGCAGCAGTGAATAGAAGGGACAGGCAGGCCGAGGCAGACAAAGGTGGGGACACCTGCACAGATCCTGGTCACTGTGCCCCAAGCCCTGGCCATCAGGATCCATCCTTCCCTTTTACAAAAGCCCAGATGAATGAATGGCAGCACTTCTGCCAGGAAGAGATGCCAAACTGGCAAAACAAAGCTGAGAAAACAGCACAAGATAACAAGCAAGAATAATAGACAGACGTAAAAATCCACTGAAGTAAAATCAGATACTGATTCCTAGGACCAAGCCAAGCCATTTCCACTGTGCCACAATCAGCATGCCCCTTGGGCAGCAGGCTTCATCCCAACAGGCACAGCAGGAGTCTCCCTTTTCCCTGGGCTCATCCTCCTTTCTGTGCAGTCCCACATACTGAAGACCAAGCACAGCTCAGGCAGAGGGTCATTGCCTGGCCAGCTCAGCCAGGAAACTGCTCCCCATGCCCCACCCTGAGCTCATGTTTGGGGCCATCTCACCCTTTAGAGACCCATCACCAAGGCTGGCAGAATCCCTATCTTCCAGTCATACACCAGGCAAGGCAGACCCAGACACTAACTCTTGACTTCCCTTAACTGCTCAGAAGCAAGGGAAGGAGGGTACAAAATCAGCTTGACAGACTGAAGCTCTGTTCATCCAAACCACCAGGAGGAGAGCGGGTACAGCTCAGGTCCAGCTCTGCTGCCCACCCTGCCCCTGCTGGGGTCTGCCTGTGGCAGGGCACAAGGCCTCCAGGTGAGTGCTCAGCCCTGCAGTGGAAGCAATCCTCAGGAAAGACAACCAGAGGGAAGAGAGAAAGGAAGAGCAGAAAAGGAGGCTCAGCATTTACATTGCTTGGCTTTTTCCCCCTCTCATTCTGAAGGCTTTGGCTTGCTCACTAACTCAGCAGGGAAACCAGCCCATTACAGGCACCACGGATAACAGGTACCAGAGGAGGAGGAGGGGATGTTCTGACCAGCTCGCTGCTCACCTCAGGAGACACAGGATCAAACACAATTTAGGTAACAAGCCAGGGCAGACTTGGAGCCTCAGCCCAGCTATCCAGAAAAGGAGTTTTAACACAGCATCCAGGGGAGCTGCTCAGTGAGGCACAAAAACCCAGCGGCACACACAGCTCTGCTGTCATCGGTCCTGTCACGAGTGCCAGCACAGCAGGACACGGGTAGGCTGGGACAGGGCTGCTCTAGCATGGGAAATCTCTTGAGCCAGAGTCTACCCTGGAACAGGTTTTGCAGTATCTAGGTTGGAAACAATAAAGTCAATCATTTTCTACTAAAGTCAACGATTTTACTTATGCCAAAACACTGGAAGAAAGAGAAATTTAGTGCAGTGTAGCAAGAAATGTCAAAAGAAAATATTTTTTTTGGTCCAGTAAAGGGATGAAGAGTCCACTGTAGCCACAAGAAAGTCATTTACAGAAAACAATGGAGGTCAGGAAGCTGGGTTTTTGTGTAATATTCCTTATTCTAGCAATAACTATTTTAAAAATTTCCATCTATTCGGATAGCATTATAGTTTCACATATCATCACGCCAGTCAGAGTTAAATTAGCAATGATTTGTGCTCTCAATTATCTCTGGTGATCTGCGAGGGAGGTGAGGACAGAGAGGCAAAGATACACACCCTAATCCAAGTGCTGGGATTTGTTTTGAGGCTTGCCTGGAGGAACCAGCCAGCCAACAGGATGCTGCACCACAGGCACCCTGAGGGCTGAACACTGACTTCACCGAGCAGAGAATCAACTCAGCAAGGCCATGGTCCCTCCTGACAGCCTTGAGCCCACAGTGTTCAGACATGCAGGCGGCCCCTGTCAGTCTGACTGACAGGAACACTTGCACTTGACTCTTTTCAAGGTCTGAACTTCAGGAGAGAAGTGAGGTGGTACCTCACAGCTGAAAGGAGAGCCCCTGGTACAACACCCCTTGACAACTCAGAGCTTTTCACCCTCCTCTGTAATTGCTCCAGAAAAATGGTCCCCTTATGCCAAGAAGCACTGAATGGTGTAAGCTTGGATAATCTCCCCAGGAAAGCATATGAGGTGACTGCCTGTCCACCCTGCAGGAGGGGAGAGAAGCAGAGGCATTGGACATTTACCATCCCAACTCTAGGAAATTACTGAAGAGTTAAAACAAAACTAGTTTTTGGATGGGCAGCACTCCAGGAAGAGAAAACATTCAGCACCGTTATGTTCCTGGATACCGTATTTCGGACAATAAATTCCATGCCTCATAAGCCACAACAGTTATGATTTCAGGCAATAACCAAAGAAGAGGTCCACATCCTCTCACAGCAACCCAAGAAAAAAATATTCATAAGTAAGCCCGACAAACCTCAGAGGAGGGTATTTTTCCTTATTACTTGGTCTGTCACCTCGGTAGTCAGGCCTGAACTGGAAAGGAAGGATCCATTTCTGGCATGGCACCACCTCCAGTGCTTACAGGCTTCATAGACCAGTGGGAGCTGGCAGTGGAACCCAACACCTGCATGACAGACCCCACTGAGTTCAGAAGGAGCAGTTCTGTCTTTGGTGACACTGAAGCACTATTTCCTCTACTTCTAAAATCATTCCCCTATGTACTGTGAACCAGAAGTCCCCCTACGCAGACATGTCCCAGGCCAACATGGCAATCTCAAAGAACATCAGCAACTTTTGGCAAAAAACAGGCTCTATTTGTTCCATTTTTCTTTATCCTTCCCACCCCACATAGGTCTAATCTTGCTTAATAATAAACCTTCCTGTAAAACCCCAGTGGGTGGGATTAGCTTCCAGCTATACAGTGTTTCAGCTCCCATAGCCCCTCAGGCAGGGGCTTTCCCTTTCCCCTGAGCCTTCTCACTCTGTGTCAGGGCACACCACAGCTCTGTGGGTTGGAACTGGACTCCAACCCCTCCATCCCAGAGCATGACCACAGAAGGAGCACTACAAAGTTCAAGTGATGCCCAGTTAGTGCCCTTTACAACAAGAGAAGTGCAGCTCAGGATCGAACCTTGTGAATTAGTTGCCACCTTCAACATTTTGAGCATGATTGCAGCAGAATGTGGACTTTCTTCAATTTCCTTTTTTTTTGATCCCTGTCTCCTAGCAGGTTACACCACTGCTTTATGACATTAAGCAGCTTCCATATTGTAACCCAGGTGAACCTGGGTGGGTAAGGACTCCCTGCAATTACAGCTCTGAGTTCTTCAGGATGAAGCACTTCATGCTATTTCCCATCAGTGGAGCTGTGCTAGTGTGCACTAGCAAGTGTTGTGGTCCTTAAGTGTCATTATGAATCAAACCTGAACTCCACATCCCAAGTTCCCCCCTAGAGATCCACAGGCAGCCTCTACCAGTCCCTTCTGGTGTTTTAACAGCTGCACATTGGAATTTTCAATAGCTCATTTCTTGGCTTCAGGAGGTTTATGCATTCACCAGATACCATAATTAGCTTCCTCCCTTCACAAGATTCCAAAACAGATTTCAAAAAGCCCCTTCAATCCCTCTGTAGTCAGTTTATCCAGTATTAATCCATTGAAGTGATGCATTATGTTCTACCAGAAGAATTAAACAGAAAAAGTGGGAAGCTCTCTTACCTGTAATTGACTGACTGGCCAATAGGAGTCAAGTGCTGGTAAATTGGAGGTGTAATTTCTATTTAATTATGGCATTAAAAAAATTACATGATATACCTATTTAACATGCAAAGGAGTAAAATCAAAGCTAGTAACAATAAATTGGAAGAGAGGACATGTACAAAATGTAGTAGCAGTCTTTTTGTTTTTTATAACTGCTCTGCTGAAGAGAATGCTGGCTGCTGTGCCATTATATTGCCTGGAAAACTGGCATCCCTGGCTCTAAGACTGTCAACATGCAAAACTGCATTGCACAAATGCATGGCTACAATCAAAAATATCTGTTAAAACCCAAGTGGTGTATACGCTTTTCATGCTGCACATGAAGCTTGTATCAATCCAGTTGAAATGAACGCAAGCAAAGCCCAGATACACCATTCTAGAGCTCAAATATGAATGCAAATGAATGGATGAACCATGAGGAGTTTTGCAAGCCTTCAGGTAAACTCAATTCAAAGTGCACTTAAAAGCAAATAGTGTGAGCTCTGTGTTTAGACAATGGGTTAAAACCAACAGTGTAAAATATGGACAGTTTTGTTTAAGCCAGTATAGCTACTAGTGCAAGACAGACAATAAAAATCCCATGAATTATTGGCATCTCAGAAGAACATTCCACTGCCATGAGAAAACACAAATACACCTATACTTTTTTCTGGGGTGATATACTTATCATCCTAGAGAAGCCTATTTTCTTTAGATTAACACCATAACTCTAATTCCAAATTGTTCACTTTCAAAACATCTAGTCAGCACAACAGTGTGGGGAAGGGGAGACGGGGTCTTACTGGGAAGAGAGGGTCTTAAAGACTGACCCACAAACCCAATAAACCACAAGGAAGCGGTTCTGTCCCTGTGCTAACCCAGCCCAGAGCACTGTTGCCAGGAGAAGAGCAGGTCTGGCTCCTGCAGCCTGCTGTGCCCTGGTGCTAAGTCAGGCAGCAGGAGGCAGATGTCAGCATCAGGAACGGGATTTTGTTTTGTGGCACTTGGAAACAGAAGCCAAGCAAGAATTACAGTTTTACCTGCAATGTATATTTTAAAAACACAGAGCTTCCAATGGCTAGCCAAATTCTCCTTTCAACATTTCCTGCTTTGTCAACAGAAGTTCAAAGTTAAAACACAAATTAAACTACCTTCAGTCCCTGAAGGAGAGATTAGATGGATTTAAAATGCATTTAGTGTCATACAGGAAAAACCCCACAGGTTCATGCTCAGATAGCAGTGGCATGCAGCCCCAGAGACAGACAGATACAAATCACACTCACTCCCACACACTTGATAAATGCATCAAACTGCCCAGGAACCAGAAGCACAGACAGCCATGACCCTGCACATGGAGTGAGTCAAAAAGGTGACTTAGTGCAAGTGTTCACACGGGTGATTTCTGCAGATGAGAACATTCATTGCCACAAGGAAGGCAGCACAGGTAACAGACAGCTTACCCCTCTGAGCTGATGGACTCCACCAAATATCCTCATCACTCCATCAATCTCCTGCTCCAGCCTCCTGGCCCAGTACTGCATACTGCAAGAGACAGGGAGAAAGAGAGAAAGAGAAAGGGAGAGAAAGAGAGAGAGAAAGAGTCAGAGCCCTGACACTGAGCAGATAAGCAAGGGACTGAAGGGAGAGGAAGGAAATCAGTGCCTCGGCTAAGTTCACTGCTCTGTCTCTGCAGCAATGAGTGCAGGCACAGTACCAGGGACACGCGGCTTTGAGAAATACAGCTGGGGCAGGTTATAAACTTCAAGCCTCCAAAATTTATGCACAAGGCGCCACAGAGAGAAGAGGGGGAGGGGGAAGATACAACAAAAACTGCACGGCGTAAGGTTTATTTTCTCCTTATACAAACAGTTGCAGTAGATAATTATTTAAGCCCAGAGTGATTAACAGGGTCGAAGTGGAGTAGAGAAAACAGCTTAGTGCTCCAGCAGGGCTCTGTGGCAGAGAGCAAACCCAGAGCCGCGGCAGGGCCAGAGGTGTGTGTCCTACTGCGGCAATGGATTATCGCTGCGGCACAACAGGAGGGACCTGGGCAGAGCCAGGCACGGTACAGCGAGTGCCCGAGGGCTCAGCTGCTCTACACCTTCAGCTGAGCCCAGCCTGAGCCAGGCACCGAGTCTGCCAGGCTCACTGCGGGCAGCGGGAAGGGCCAGGAGTGCCACGTGGCATCCCCTCCATCCTGAGCCCCGCACAGCCAGGGAGGCTGCCAGGGCTTCCAACAGGCACAGCACCCTCCGACACATTCAACCACGCAGATTTCTGCCTAGAACAGTAACTCCAAGTTAAAAACCACAACAAATAAATCCCCTTCTAAATCCACAGAACTTGATAACTCTCCTTCTTTTAATGAGATTTCCTGATTCCAGCCACTGACCACGCAAATGTCAAATCTCCTATCTGACCTGGAAAAGCAACACTCGATTGGCTCTGCACCACTTGGCATTGCCTTCAGTGCTTTTTCCAGAGCCACAGTCCTCTCTCCACATACACAGGGGAAAGAATGGAAGGAACAAAAGGAGTGCAGCACAGCAAAGTGATGGTGGGAGGGAGCAGGCCACCTAAGGGAGGCTGCACTTTGGTCAGATTCACCAAGTGATTTCATTCTTCGTGTAAATAGACATTCCCTGGGTAGCCCACACACACTCCCACACCATCCCCGAAACCACAGAGAGGCTTTCCCAGAGATCAAGGAGCAAAGAAACCCAACTAGTTTTCAGCTGGGCCTCAGAGGAACTCTGACTTGCACAGCACAGCCCAAAAGCTGGGCAGAAATGTCAAAGCAGAACCACACCTGAGCCGAGCAGCAGAGCGCAGCTTGTGAGGGGTGGGGGGACAAACAGGACAGAGGGAGGGACTGGCAGATAGACCTGTGTTACTCACACAGCCAAAACTCCTGCCAGTTAATAACATACAAGGCTGTAAATGTAAACAAGGTTTCATTGCACACGCCAAGCCTTCTTTAGTTTTCCACCGCAACTTACGCCATTTCCCATGATCCTGCAGAGGCAACGCTGTCTCTTTTCCCCTGAGAGCCTGGCTGGGGAGGGGAAACCCAGACAATGAGATGGGTGAAGACACCTGCAAACTCCTTGTTCTGTCAAAGGAGGGAAAGTAAAGCCTTCAATGGGACTGCCAGCGTGAAGGTACTGGGTCACAGAGCTGAGGGGGGCCGGGCTGGGGCTTTTATTTCTTTTCTTTTTTTCAGCTAAATGTTTTATTTGCTATCAAAGGTTAATCTGAGTACCAAAGTTATCCATAATTCTTCTGAAGTATTTTCACACACAAAAAAATTATTTTCACAAGACATTCATTTAAAAATATGGCCTGAAACACCAAAACTGCATTTATTTTTTTCCCCCTCTTTCAGTTTCTCCAGCAAACTGGGAAAAAAAAAAAAATCAATTATAAGCTCATACTCAGCCACAGGTCCGAGAAACCCCACTGAGCACTTATTGAGCTGACACTTTTCCTTAACTTCCAGCTCTGTACAAGATCCTCGATTTCAGTGACACCTGCCTGTGTCAGCTCACTCCAGGAACACCTACACCACCACAGCAAGGGAAAATTACCACCCATCTTGAGCTGTATCCATCACATTAACAACCGCTCATATCCGCTTAAATGTCACGTATGGCCAAGCCTTCAGAGAGGATTAGTTACACAGGAAGACAGAGGCATCGATATTACTCTGTTGGCACATGCAAAAGAGACACTGAGCGCTCAGCTGGGCTGGGATTTACAATTAATTTAAATTTAGTCAGCAGATTTGTTTAAAAAAAGAAAAAATTTAAACTGATTCTACCCCCTGCCTTCACCCCAAGAAGTACTACTATTTTAAGGAAAAGCCATTGGATTTTTCATTCATGAGAAAGACTGCAACTCCCTTTAATTGTGCAGCCTTACAGACCAGCAGTTTCCCAAAGAGTCCAGCTAATCCTTGCAGTACAAGATTTAGGGACCACTATTAAAAGAAGTAAATATCTGTATTACATTAACAAATAAGGACAGCATTTTGGCATAGCTGATGCCAGGTTTCTAGACTAAAAAAAGTAACAGCAGAAGCAGCTTCCTTTTTTTGCTGTAGTATGGCTACACAAGAGCTTTTGCCAGTGGTAGTAAAAACTCTTTTCTTAACCAGCACATCCTGTACCCACATCACTGCACTGTCAAACCCGTTGTGTGACCCATTACTATGTCCCTCTAGCCCTGGTCATGTCTATGAGCAGAAGTCTTCAGAGTGGACCACATCCCAAAATGTGGAGGTTTCATGTCACTTGCCATACGCTGGGTTGAAAGCTAACATTAAAAAAAAAAAACAAAAAACCAAACATAAATCCTATTATTATTCTGCTTAAGTTGACCTTCTGCCTGTTGCTTCTCTCTCACGGCCAATGCACTTAAAATTTTATGCAAGACAACCACAGCAAGGATGAAGAGGGTAAAGAAACTGATAGTCCATGATGAACATGGAGATTTCTCTTTGAAGTGTGTCTTCTATGGAAGCTCTGAGCACTAAGACATGACAGTCATTGCATTCCTGGGCTATTACTGCATGCCTCAGGTGCGTTATGGGGCTTGAGGAGTGATAACTCCTCAAAACACGCAGCCAGGAGTGCCCTGCTGCTCTTGTGAAATGTCATTTACAAATAAAGCATAAAGAACACAGCTGATGCACTGACTGGGAAGCCACTGGCACGGCTGTGGTGGTGCTCAAGGAGAGCCACTAGGCTCCCTTTATGAGCCATGTGCACAGTCCCCCCCGTAAACCAAGCACCACTTTAGTGTTTGCTGCAGTGAACCAACACAGGTGAGGAGAAGACCTTGGAGCTCAAGAATTTGGGATGGTACTCAGTAGGTCTGTGCCTGCAGGAATGAGCCTGGCAGCCTCACCATCCCCTGTCCTCTCTTTGGCACTGACATGCCCAGCACACCCCACTGATCCCCATTATCTCAGCTGGCTCTGTCTTTGCTGGGGAGTCTCCATAGGACCCTTCCAAGCCAACAACTCTGCAACTATTGTAGGCACATTCAGGATATCCCTTAAAAAATCTTTAGTATTGAAAAAATGGTTATTTCCTTCCCCAGTATATTTTACAGCCTCCCGTGCAACATTTGCAAGGGACATAAGTGATTTTTGAAAACACAACACCATTTATCACTGCCTCTCAAAAGAAAACTACAAAAATGTTAATTGATTTCATAATTTGCATATTTGATTTTTCTTAAAGATGAGATAAAGTAGGCTTTAAAAAAGCAGCAGAGCTTCAAAAACATTCACTGTGTCAAGCAGTACATCAGGAGGCAAATCCCTGCTGTTGCAGTTGGGGCCAGGAAGCAAAGCATCCCACTTTGTCCCCCTCCTGCTCAGCACACACCTGTGCCTTGCCACTGGTCACAGCAGCCCTTGTTTAGGGTTAGGGCACGTTTCATGCTTCAGGTGACCCAGGCTGTTGCAGAGACTTCTCTGCACATCCACGCTGGTTTCCGAGGCTACACCACTGCTCCAGCTGCGTGGCTTCAGAAGAAAATGATAATTGCCTGGAAAGACAGGAAACAGGCTGTCCTTGGCCCACATCCTCCCACACTAGTGCACACAACAGATGGCAGCCTGAGTCCTGGTCCTCTCTACAGAACCTGGAGATGCTCACAGACAAGGCAGCAGTGCAAGCCACAGCCTGTGGCCAGCACCAGGGAGCTGCCACTGCAGCTCAGCCCAGGGTCACTCTGCTCCTTGGTGGCTCAGGATACTCGGGGCAGACCCTTCATGGGCTGCAGTCACACCTCCTCACAGCTAACACAGGGCTGGGCAAGGCAGTTACACACACCACTAATGAATATAAAGCTCATTGCAAGCCATCTCTCACAAAAGCACGGGGAAAGGGGAAGTAAGAGGTAAGAAAATTAGTTTTCTGCTTGAGGACTTTTTTTAACTTGAAAGAAGTGTTAGGAAAGTGCTTGTTGGGCTGTGAGCAGAAGAGGGGAAAAAAACCCACCAGATTTGGTCCTTTTCTTTTACTGCCTTCCTGGCCCCAGAAACAAGAGAGAGTCACAGAAACATAAAAGGACAAGAGGAAAAACTACTTGCTAAGTAGATATACTGCCCCAAAGCTTATTGGGTTCTACAGAGAGTGTGTTCTGTACAAGTGTCTACACTTCACACGGTGTGTTCAGCCAAGAATGCTTCACTCTGATTCATACGCTTTGGTTCAGTGCCCAAATATTGCTATTTAATAAGGTTATTAATTACTGTGTTGTCTAATTTCTGCTGTGCAAAAACTTCATATAATTGTCTTATTCCTTCAAGATGCTTAATCCTTTAACTGCAATAGTGCGTGTCAGTGCACACACGTGCACGTGTGTGTGTGCAGGCTTGTGCCCACTCTGAGCTCCCTTACATACCTAGGCTGTAAAAACCCCACATGAGCCAATATTTACCCATCAAGGAAAAACAAGTTGCCTTTTGTTTTTCCCCTGAAGACACAACTTACAGAGAGCACCTGTTTCTTTCCAAATGTCCAAATAATTACTGACCATGCTTCCAGACATTATCAAGCCTCCCACACTGTCATTTTATGACTCTGTTTTAATTTAAAGTATGTACCCAGGTGTTTATATAAGGGAAAGGTGGGAAAAATTTGCCTGCTGGACTAGTCTTTTCTTAATATTTGTCAAGACATTATTCACCTCTACCATCTGGTCTTCCCTGTAATAAAAAAGCATCTTTGACATTATTATAGGAGGGAAGGACGGGACAAATGAACATTAGAACCATATCCCATGGAAGATCTTTGAGAAACAGGAAGGGCATAATGTCTCTACATTCAGCTCTATCACCACATTACTTTGTTCTCCTCAATTCAAACACTAACCTTCTGTGCCTGTTTCTGTGCCCAATCTTCTCTCTGCTTCATCTCTACAATTTCTTGCAGCAGGATATGTCTTGGAAAAACCCCCACCTCAAATCCCCTACCAGATCCATCTTGACCCAAGTTTGACATCCCAGTAAGCATTACAACATAATAAAAACTGTAACTGTGGAGTTTTCTCAACCTGCAGGACAGACAGAGTTGAGCAAAAAGTTAGGGGGAAATAGTCTGGCAATTACACAAAAAAAATTGTGTTTCATTAACAGCTCTTGAGCACAAATATACTTGTAGGTCCCTGTGGGAAAACCAGCAGTAACCACCAACTTGTCATTGCTGACATTTAGGACAATAGGAAAATTGTTCCTTAAATGTAATTTCTCTATCGAAAAGTAAAAGCATTAACCATTTAAGGTCTAACTCCACCTAAAACCAGAACAGGCAGTAGGTGTTCAGTCAGTCATAGACGTGCAAGGGGCTTCAGGAATTCCTCTTCCACCATTAGTTGCACTGAGACATCTAAACACCTGAACCCTCTGCATGAAGTATCATCTAAACTGTTCTTTAAATCCTCTGCGGAAGGTGAACCCAAGATCCCCACAGTACCTTCTTCCAGTTCAATTTTCCACCACGTGGTGAAAAAGTTCCCTTATTATCCACCCTAAAACTCAATTCCCTCTTCCCCCTAATCCCACCTATAGCAGACACTGAAAAATTCTTACATCAAGCTCCTAAGAACTGGAAGATCATTATTCTTCTGCATCCTTTGGAGTAGAAAAATAAAGAACAGAAGGCCAAAGTCAGCTTTTCCCAGCTTTCCCTATTTTGCACTGTTTTCTAAACATTTCATTCTTTCTGTTGTCCTTGTCTGGATTCTCTACAGTTTCTTTACATGTCCAAAGGCTCATGCCAAGAAGTGAGGTCAGGTACTCCAACAGAAGCCAAACCCAGTGCTGTATGAGGAGGAAAACACCACCTCCCCAGTCTTGTCCAAGAAACTACTGAACACTGCAGAATAAACATGCCCTTCTGCTATGACAGCACTTTGTTGACTCCAAATGATCCACGACAGCTCTCAAGATCTTTTTCCCCCACACTGCTACCCAGACAGATGTTCTTTGTTCTGTATTTGTACATTTGATTTCTCCCTTTTAAGTGGATCACTTTGCATTTGTTTTCACTGAATTTCATTTTGCTGATACCCAGCTCACCGTTCAATTTTTCCAGATCATTTTGAATTCTGATAATGCCTTCCAAAGTACATCCAACCCCTCCTAGCTCAGTGTCACCTGCAAATTTTATAAGCATATTTCCCATTCCATTGCTTAACTTATTAATGAAACTATTGAATAAAAGCAGGTCCAGGGCAGATCCCTGCAGGACCTCACTTGAAATGCCCTCCCAGTATGACAAAGAGCCATGATAACTATTCTTTGAGAGCTCTGTGTCCAATCAAAATATCTTGAATTTCAAACTTTACAAAAAGCTGATTTGGAGTATTTGATATGCAAAGGAGCTGGAGGCCAAAGGATAATGCAGTGAATAATTTAAAGCCTAAGAGAAGGTTTGAGGAAAATCACAATCTGTTGGTAGATGATTTGCCCACAGACAGAGGAAGGAGAATGTGTTAGTTGGTATATTTGCCCAGCAGTGCTGCAAAAGGCCCCACACAGGCACTGATTTCTCCTGATCAAACACATGCATGACCTCTCATTGATACAGCAATGAAAAGAACAAACAGCAAAGCAACCACAGCAAATATCTCCTGCAGACAAAAGGGCAGAGGAGAGCACTTTCCCAAAAGACCCTTCCAGCCACAAACCCCGTCACTGGTCAAGATCCTCCCATCCTTATCAGCCTAGAGTTCATCCCCAGGCCATCACTCAATGATACATACCTGTCTTTTAAGAGCATTATTTGGCAGGACCTCTATGTGAGGATCCCCAAATACATTAAAAACATGCAAGAATTAATCCTCACAGCCTGAGGGGGTAAATCTGACCTCAGCACATTGCCACCAACTCACGTGGAAGCAGAACTAGGCACCTTGAGATGGTACCCTATTTTCAGCTAGGTTCAGCAAGTTCAGCAAGCAGCTCCCTCTTATGTGAGGAGTCTAATCAAGCCACTTACCAACTGCATAAGCAAAACTGAACCCGGTTGCCTTACCACAGGAATAAATGAGTTACAGGATTCATGTCTGATGATCCAGATGGACTGTTTCTGCTACCATGGGGATGGTCCTGCAAACAGGAACTTTAATGGGTGGCTCATGTACTTTGACCTCTCCTATGATGGTGGCAGAAGCACCAGCATACAATTCCAGGATTGTAACACAAAGCAAATAAGCCAAGGGGAATGGCTACCAGTACTGGAGCTGTACTGGTGATGCCAGCAGTATTCTCCCCAAAACAACTAACTGGTTTTTTCAGAGCCCAAGCTAATATACTGCCTTAACCTCCGTGCTTTTTTGAAAGCTATGCTCTCGTTTTACATCTTGAAACTCCATTTCCATGGCACACTTGCTGATGCACATCAGAAGCAAGAGAAACCTGTGGCTGCTTTGCACCATCTTTGCACTCTCGTCGCACAGGATTAGAACTGGGCTTCTAATCTCCAAGCCTGTCACAAATCTAGGCTTGAAACAATGAATTAATAAATAAGTGACTAGGTGTCAGTTTTATGGCACACACTACCTGCATAAATTTCACCCAATGCAGCCACTTGTCATTTTCAGCACCCCTGGAGACCCCAATGGCTGATAACTCTTGCATATCACTTTGCAACCCATTATACAGATGAAGTGTTATGATAAAACCTTCCTCCTCGCTGACTCCTTCTGTTTTTCAGATGCAATCTGAGTGGAGGCTGAAGAGATCCCATCCCCCACGGCAAAGATAAGGTTATGGAGGGTAGGTCTTAGTAAGGATTTTGCAAGCTGCATGAATTATTAAAGTCCTTTATGATATAATGACAGACATATCAGGTTATTTGTTTATTCTGTGTATAATTCATGACTCTCTTGGGAGCTAGACAGAAGTAGGATCGCTTGTTGCATCTTCTTCATTCCAGTAAATCCTCATCACCAGATGGAAGGCTGAACCCCCCTTGAGAAGACAAAACAGCCACACCTTGCAGGACCTGCACTTGGGACTGGCAACTGGAGAGCTTTTTTCACAGCCTGGAGAAACAGTGAAGCTGTCACTTGAGCACACCAGGCTAGATGGCTAAAAGATGACGGTCCCAGTAGTGTTTTTGTCTTGTGGCACCAGAACACTGGCCACTAAAGCATATGCAAATAGCTTTGTGAGTTGCTCCGTGCTCCTGTACCACTGCTGAGCAATAACAGGACCATCCTCATAAGAAGCTTATGAAGGCTCTTACAAGACTTTAGGATAGTTCACAATCACCACCTCCTGGCTACACAAATCCTGTGATACTGGACAAAGCAGAAGCATTGCCCTGGCTTGGGTCATTTGTGTACAGTCTGGTCAAGATGTGGGGCAAAGTGCAATAAAGGAGTGCATGCCCTGATGGCTGGAATGGAGTTGGTAATACACACATTGTAGTCATCTCTCATTTCCCTGGCGTGCTGTCTAATGGGTGAGGGAGATGGGATGCCATAGCAGCAAACTAGAAAAAAAGGATTGACTGGAGCCCCTGGCAAGAAAGAGCTTCCCAACGTGTTCTTGTTCACCCAAGGTTCTCCACTCCTACTGTCAGGAACAGTCACGCTGCTATGGAGAGTTGCAGCAAAACACAAAGGTGGTCAAGCTGAAAACAGCACACTGTAAACTCTTATCAGCCACTGGACACCAGAGGACTGCTTTCAGCACCCACCCTGCCCACGGCAGATTTCAGCTGAATGGAAACAGACCAGGCACAAATGATTCATCTGATCACTTAAAGACAAGGTATGTTAAGGAATCTGATAGAGAACTCCTGACTACTCAGACCTCTGCTGAATTTCTGTCTACAGCTTCTCTCCTTACAAAAAAAAAAGATATCATTAACCTCTGCTACACAAGCTACTTAGGGGCATCCACTGTCATTGCTTCAGCCTCAAGCCATGTCAGTCCAAGTCTCCTGGGGTTTCTGGAGTAGCCTCTCACAGCACCATATGGAACATTCCTCAGGGGTTTCTGGGCATCACTGTCACTCAATGTCTATCGAGTTAAACCCCCCACCTTAAACAACCCCTCTCCACACCATCCCCCTACCTGAGAAGTTCCTGGCTCCTAAGAGAGCGTTGTAATCATTGTTATTATAAAGCACTTAGCGATGCTCACTTATTGCATCTCTCACCAGCCAAATACCCAGAACCCTGTTATTTCAAATGCAGTTGCCGTCATTTGCAGAAGCTCTTCATTGTATTAGTCCCTTTCAGCAATGAAAGAAGAAAAGGGGTAGGGGTGGAGAGCATTTAAAAAAAAATAAATAATAGTTTACTGCATTTTATGCCATTACCTCAGTACTTTGTGACACACATCTAAAAGCTGTTTACAAGACCTCTCCCACTGTAAGGTGGCATCCAGACAAGCTCTGAGGCAGAGAGAGAGTGGAAGCATGAAGCCCAGTTCAGTTTTGTCCCAGTACTGCTGCATCACCCAAAGCATTACAGCAACAGAGATGAAGCTGCCAGCTTTCACAGGTCACCTCCTCCCTCCTTCTCCCCATGCAGCTGGGACAAACTGCTCCCTCCACAGGGAAATAGCATATGCATACCACCTTTCCTCTGAAAAGGATACAAGTCTGTATAAATGGAGGTGCCTGAGCCACACTGGAAACACTCAGAAGGTGCTACAGGATTTGCTGAACAAGCTCAGGACACTGATCTACCAGGCTCAGTTTCCCCATCTTCAGCTGCAGCCAGCTTTTCACACCAAAAAGGATGCCCCTCCTGTCCGGGAGGACCCCACGAAAGGAGGATGCTGTGCTGGAGCACTTTTAAGAACAAGGATGCTGTGCTAAGCACCATGGGAGTTTCCCCTGCTGCAAGAAAACACCACTCCACAACAAGTTCTCTTCCCTTTCCTTCAGAAAGGGTCAGTGGAAAACTCTCCTGGATCCTAGCACAGATGTGTCTCTCTCCTCATCAGAGGTTCCAAGCTGGTAAGCCAGCAGTGCATCCCAACTTGCATCCACATCCCCTTCCCACTGCATTCCCACAGTTAAAGCAGGCAGTGCAAACAGCCCATCAAACATCATTTTGAAGGGACTGACCAACATTAAACTGTCAAATCCTCCTAACATGTCTGACAAAAATATTTTCTGTCTTTTTCAGGAAGGGGAGAATGGAGCTACAAAGGTGAAGCAGAAGTCCCAAACCCACACAGACTTCTGGGAGCAGAGTCAGAACCTCCTGATGCTAAATTTGAGGTTTGCCCTTGGAAGACAGCACTGGAACACCAAAGCAGTAAACTCACACACATCTGTGTGTACTCCAAAGAAGGCTTCCTCCCAGCTCTCACATACAGTACACTCACACGTAACTGGCATTGAAGATTACAAGATAATTCTCTCTTCTGCTTTTCTAAGTGAGTATTAACATTAAAACAAAAAACATCTGACATCCCAAACCCATGTGAATAGTATGGCTTGGACTCTTTTCCCTAAGAAAAATCCCAGTCTCTAATGCAGTCCTCTCAATGGGGCCTGTGACATCACTAGCCCCTTTCTATTTAGAATAATGACTTCTTCCACACACCAAGAGATTTGAAATTACCTGTGAAATATATTTCCCTAGGCACAGGCTCAAGAAGCATGTAAATTACCCAGCTTAATGGCCTCCAGAATTTCTCTCTGAGACAGACACAGTGTGAAATGTTCAGATGATATCTCAGGTACCTTCCAAGGGGTTAAACATCTAAGGGATGGTCAGGAGATACTGCCCTACAGTTTCCCCAGTAACTGGTCCCACTGGTGAGTATTTGCCACAAAGAGGCAATGAGCACGAGGTCCAATTCTAAATGGGTGCATCATCAGCACAAAAATGCAATTTTAAAGAGAGCATTTCTTGGGAAAGGTGCCTAACCATAATTTACTCAGCACAAGCAGCCAATGTAGGGCTTATGCAGCAGAGGGCACCCATTTAATTTGCAGAAGTCCAGCGCTGAGCACTCAGCAACAAGGCCTCTTGCCCTCCAACTAACTGTACAGAGAACAGCACTGCCCAAGCTTTGATGTTCAGGCATTTGCCAGAGAACAGTGTCCTTCAGAGAAGCTTTTCATCCACAAGGACAGTTCCCACCCTCCCAACACCAAAGAAAGGCACAGATACTGTCCCTGGAGTACAAATCCTCCTGCCCAATGTTTTTTGTTCTTGCAGCTGAATCTGATGTCTTGTTAGTACATAGCAGAAGAAACATTTTCCCCGAAACGAAGAGCATGGATTCATTCAAAGGAACAGAAGAGGAGTAATTACGTAATCTGGTTATACTTCCTGCTCCACCACTGGCATGCTGGAGTCTCTGAAACCTTAGTTTCATCAGCAAAATGAGCAATAGACAAATGCAAGTGCTACTGCAAAGTGCATGTACAAAACTACAACAAGGAGTGGAAGATGGAGAACAGGACAAGTTGCTCACACTGCAGTGGGGAGTGGGAGGGAAGGGCAACAATCCCAAGGGCATCATGAAAGAATTACCTGTCTCCCCAGGAAACGAGCCTGAGGCACACAAGCTTTGTTCCTGATGCTCGCCAAGACTGACAGGTTGGTCACCCTTTAACACACAGTGGACAGAAAGTAGGCCAGAGGGTCAATCAGGGATAAGATAACACCTGGGAGACAGGCCTGGCAATGGAAAACTGGGCCAAATTCCTCAGTGTAAACCTCCTCAGAGCAAAGGTGTAAGACAAGGTCTTTGCTGAGACTCTTCTAAAGTGAGAACCTGCCCTCATTCTCGGCCACAAGCATCTTGCTAACCCACATGCTGCCAGAAGCTGTGGTATCACAGTGAGATTAACACAGAAGCAATTTTAAAAACCAGCAATTTCCAAGCTAATTTCCTCACTCACAAGCATGCCACTAAGGGCTGAAGTCCGTCTGGACTTCTCACAGCTATCTGTGCTCAGGATTAACTATACAACACTGCCAGTAATGCAAGCACTCCACTACTCAGAAACTATTAGAAGATAAATATTAAATCTCAATATCATAGCAGTAGAAAAAAAATGAGGAGAAGGAATGTCATTGTAATAAATACTGTAACCAAGCCAAATGAGGAAGCAAGGTTAGTTTCATGTGGAAAATTAGACAAAAAAAAAAAANTACTTGGAGTAGTCCTTGCTTTGGCTGTGGGATCTGGACTTTAGTGCAATGAACCTCACAAAGTTCAGAACAGTTCAACAAACTGCTGCTCAGCCAGTACTGCATGTTGGCAGCTGTGGGATGAAATTGGTGCTCCAGCCACCAATTCCACCCAGCCCTGAGGCACCAGGCCTTGCACCCTTCATCTAACATACTTTGTTAAGTGGAGAAACTGCAGGTATACACATCACTTGTGGCCCCAACAAAGCCTTAGGTAATGCAGCAGCTGCAGCCCAAGCAGGTTCCATTTCACCACACTGCAATCACTGATACTCCTCCATAAGGACAGGTACTCTTTACTAAACCTTTCCTTTCTGCAGCTGCTTGGTGCTCTCTGAAAAAAACTACTTCACATACAAGAACCCTGATGTTATCTAGCAAGATCTAATAACAACTGAAATGGCTCAAACACAGCAATAAGTAGATTTAACTAAGAATGAAAGTCAAGTATTACATGAGCTGCCATAAAAACACCACATCTTTCTTTCTGGCAAGTGGCAAACCTACTCTTCCACCAGCCAGCTGTGACTCCAGAGAACAGGATGGGGTCTGGCAGCCACTTCCCTGTGAGAAGGTGGCTGGCCATGCACTCAGTTGCCTAAGAGTCCCCAAATAAGTGACATTTATTAAGTGGCCCTCATAAAATAAAAAAAGGCAAGGCTGCTTTCACCACACATAATCACATTCATAAACTGCACAAACCAGCAAGGCTTTCAGCACAAGGCTCCACTTGGAGCGGTGTCAAGAGAAGAAGGGCAGGCAAAGATTCCCACGCGGCAGCGTTGCCACAGGCAGTGCCCCATGCAGAGCCCCAGCCTCGGGATGCATCCTCACCTCTGGCTTGGGAACGCTGTGCCTGCTCGAGCAAACACGGCCCCGGCAGGGCTGTCACCACAGGGCTGCGAGAAGGGAAAAAGGTACAAGCCAGCTCAGCACTCGCAATGCTGAAGTGAGACCTCGTGCCACAACGTGGCTGTCAGAGCCCTTTTGTACCCAGCTGCCCCATTCCTCGTGTCTGGGCAGGGAGCACAGGGAAGCAGGGGGAAATTGAGGGTATAAATTCACCTGCGGAAGGAGCCACTTCACGCGAAAAAGAGCCCCAAGCGCTGAGCAGGCAGTAAGGGTGAGAGAGAGCTAGTTAGATTTTTCTCTAAAGTAAAGACTAGATCAAAACAAATAAACATAGCAAGAAGCAAGTGACACAGAAAGGTTCAATTCAGCCTTAAGATGATGGGCAAAAAGGCGGTTTTGATGTCAGAAATGCCAACAGAACATGTTTGCTGCTGGGTCAAACAGGCGGGCAGGTGCTAAATGGGGTTATTTAGAAACTGGGACCAAAGCAGGAGCAGACAGTAAATGTGTTAGATGTGTTTCTTTTCTCCATCTCACAATAAAAATCACATCAGAAGCAACCACAACCACCACTGTATTTAAAAGACAATGGCCTGAAAGTTACCCCCAGCATAAACCCACAGCATGGTTGTATCAGGGATGAATTTGTCCCAGTATCTTGAAAATTTTCTTGACAATTCTGGGCTTTTAAACCTACACAGCTGTAGCAGAGTAAGCACACACGACCGGCAACAGCAAATTCCTCTGCATCATAACAAGCCCAACGTCAGGAATGGCTCCATCAGAAGTCCCTCAGCACTCAGCCAAGGAGGGGCACAAAAGCATCCCTGTTCACAGAGAGGGTCCCTTTTGGTCTGTGCTTTGGGATCTGTGGGAGGCCAAATAAACTCATCAGTTTGATCACTGATCAACAACTATTAAGACTTCCTAGCCAACAAAAACAGAATAAATAAAAACTAAAGGCTGCGTGAAGAGAAAAATATTGATTTTTTTTTTTTTTTTCATACTCATGTAATCTACCCTCCTTCGAAGAGCAGGCAGGGGAGGAGGGGAGAGCAGAGTGCCCACGAAGCTTTGACGCATGCCTAGCTCACCGTCCTGAAACCCTTTTCAGCTTGCAGGCCTTGAATAATTAAATGCCGTTTCTTCCACCCTTTTTTCCCCTGGTATTCATGACACACTGCTGCAGAAGGCTTACTTTTACCTGGGCAAGGGGCATCCCTCTCTCTCTGCAGAGGTACTGGAAGCACATGAGCCCACACAATACTTCCCACACACACCGATCCCAAGAACGTGACACTACAGTGAACGCTCAGCAGAGACCTCTAATTTACAAGACTACCTCAGACATGAGGAAATGGCACTTTGGCTCCTCCTGGGTCTACTGAGTTCGTTATGGAGCAATAAAAAGACATTCAACCACTCACAGCCCCGAATCTGACTCAATCTTCAACACCTGATAAAGCTGAACATTAGGCGCTTCGCTTGGCTTAAGTCTGTCTCTATTTTGGTGTTCATGTTACAGCTGCCAAAAATCTGCCTGTGAAACCCACCATACGTTAGAAATACAAACAAGGCACTGCACTCACTACCCTCCCTGTGTCATACTGTATAGAAACCACAACAGAGAGATATTATTACATGAAATTTAATAGCTCTGAGGATTCAGACACAAGAATATCTCTGGTTCAACAAACATTACATCACTGAGAGCTTTATACATTTTTGATGGGTAAGTAGCTTATACAAGGTTGCTCTGAAAATTATTTAGATATATGCCCCTTGTCTTGATTTCTTATTTGGAGAATTAATGTGAACTCAGACTCTGGATATGGGATTCTTCTGGACTGCAGAATATTAAGTGCTCACTGGAGAAGAAGCAGAGCCTGACAGCAAACTGGCAGCTTGTGACAAAAGTTTCAGGACCCAGCTCTGAGTTGAGAGACATCGGTATTTATAAAGAGAATCATATCCTCATTTGTCACTTCAATGGAGATGGATATAACACTTTCCCAATTCTTTCCACCAATTCGACCATTTAAGGGCTGACTTTGTGCTTGCAAGGCCAAGAGGCTCAAAAGCCCAAGCACATGGGGCAGGCTCTGTTTACCAACAAATCAGGTACACAGAAGCAGCCACACCGTGAACCTGTACCCGTGCCTGCTGCATCACTGATTTCTAGCTCTGAAATGGTGTTCCAGCAGGGACTGAAGCAAGCTGGCACACTGCTGCCAGGACTCCAACTCTTACTACCCTTGCTATCCATTGGATAACACTGATTTAATGCTCTTGTGGACACATCTTCCAGGTTATCCTGAGCAAACCTCTCTGGTCCTCAGTCACGTGCTCTGCCAGTTCCTGAATGCCACACAGAAAAAAGCCTGGCCAGCTATGGCTTGATCCTTCATTTAGTGGAACTCAGATAAGAAAACCTCACCAAAATGAGAATATACTTTAACAAAACTACCCCTGCAAATAACATTCCTATAGATGGGAACCAGCCTGTATTTCGGTCATGAGATTTTCACCCTTCTCTGTCCTTATGTCTGTACTCCCCATCTTTTCCACCCCCCACCCTTCCCTGAAGCCTAAGTTGCTTTCCAACACTACACAGATTTTTGCTCCAATGCACAGCATGATCCAACTAATTCGCACTTCATTGCTCTGCACACCTCATCATTTGCACATGAAAACAGCAGTCTCTCTATCCCTCCACTTGCTGCCTATTTCTTCCTCCATCCTCCACCTCCTGTACCTCCTCAGCACAACTCCACTACGGAAGCTGCAGTCAAGAGGCTCACATTACCAAGACTCCATTGCTTTTACAAAATTTACTAGCTCGCTGTGAAACCTCATAAATAATTCAAGATAGACAACCTTTGTCAGGTAAATGAACGTGCCTTTTGTAATCCATCGCTCCGGGTTTTCTATCACCGTGATACCCGTACTCACTGTGGGCACAACCCATATTGATTCATGAATTCCCCAAGTGTCACTGTGGGGCAGAGTAGAAGAACAGTTTTTGGCACCAGCAGAATCCAAGGAAACCCAAAGTCTACCCCGGGCTTCAGGTGATTCACAACCGATACCCACTGGTGCAGAAGTAGTTCCAGCCTAGTTCATGGAAAGCACAGCTCCATTCCCACCCTTCAAGGACAATGAAAGAAGCAACAAGGTCGAGGGAGGCAAGACACATTCTTACTAAAGATCTCCTTTTCATTGCAAGAACTTCAGGGATTTTGACATACACCAGAGCTAAAAACGATGTTGCATCTTGTACCTCTAGCATTTAACTCCATGCATATCAGCGGTGCTACGGTACTAAGGCACACTCAACTTCTCCTTAGCCAACTGTGCCCAAGGCTTTGCCATCATCAGCGCTATTGTACTGGATGGTTTGCACTCCCATTTAGCACCTAATCTCATTGCTGTCAGCAGTTACCCCCCCCCGGAGTTCTCAGCCCCAGCCAGGAGCATGGGGAAGAGACTTAATCCTGGTTCTCGTGAAAGGTCGTCTCCTGTGGCCCTGGGAAAAGGTGTGCTGGGCAATAGCTCCTGCACCGCCCCCACCACACCGAGAAGCAGCTTCTGAGGAGGCGGCACGGCAGGCTAATCACAGGCAATAATAACAACCTTGCACGGAGTTAATGAATAGATAGGGAAACCGCAGACCGTGCACCCTTTGTCGGGCCTGACTGCCATTCACATCCTTGTGTCTCTCGCCCTGCAGCCCCTTCACCCGTCACAAGCTCATCTGGTTAAATACCCTGATCACTCACGCGTCAGTCAATGCAAGAAACACTTTGCTTTACAAGGGAAGAATGAATCCTTTGCTCTGGGTAAACACCTTTTATTCCTTATGATGCTTACGACCAAAAGATAATGACTGAGACAGAATTCGAAGGGCCATGGGACAACTTAGGAAGAAAAGCCACGTGCATTCTCCAAAAGATCAAATGATTCAGCCCGAAGAAAATCATGCCGATATATTGTTGATACAAACTAACCCTCCAGTAACAACAATTTGTACAACCCCATTCCCCGTGCAGTAACAAACGTGAGGATAAAAGGCTGTACTACAGGCACAGCTCTAAAGCAACGAACTACTACCAAGACCCCTGAGAGGAAAAATAATTTTGTTAACAAAACACATTTTACTTGCAAGAGGCTCCTAGAAAAGTAAATATTGAAACGTTCGGATACTATCCTTTCTTGCTCAAGTATTTTGCTTGGTAGTGACTTTTGCTTTTATTTCATCCCACTTGACTATTTCATTAGCTGAAAAAGCATTGTCTGAATCGTATGGCATATGCACATGTACAATGTTACAGGGTGCAGATGCCCCAGCACTTAAACCCTCAAGAGCTTTTTTTACGGCTTTTGAAGCCAAACACAAGGAAGCTCGATCAAGGATAAACGTTCGGGTTTCCATTTAGACCCTATGTAACCACCTTCAGCATTTAAGAGGCTGTTGCACACATACATACAACACACACGAAGCTTCTTTACAACACAGCTGCTGAGCCCTGCCTGTCAAACACGGAGCACAAGCCCATTTCTACCCTCAGGTCTGTGTGCAGGAGTCTTATCGATTTCAGTGGGAACCCACACACATTCTCGAGAGAATTTCAATTAACAATTTCTCAGTGTATACAGCTGAAAAAACTCAAGCTCCTGAAACCACAATATTGAAGGGGATGACTGCAGGCAGGGTATGGTGCTGAGGTGTCACCAAGACAGGCAAGAAAGTGGCAATGCCCTGCTCTTTCCCCATGTGAGAACTGAGCAGGAAGCATTCAGGAATGGCAACAAGAGTGGAAAAAAAGTTTTAAACGCCAAAGAAATACTGCGAATGGCTTTTAAAAAAAAACATTTGTTCCTCTCTGCGAGGCTCTTCTTTCACCTCTGGGAAGTTCAGGGTGCCTCTGCACATCTCAGAGGGGTTTCTGCCACCAAGTATAGCCTGCGTAGGGCTGCTGCAGGGACACTGGGTGTTCGTGCCTCCACTGGGTACAAACTGTCACAGAGGCTGCTCAGCCCTCACGGGGACAGAACATTATCTGTCAGTCACTCATTGTGGTAGATTGCCCTCCCAGGGAGCTGTGTCTCTATGCTGAGCACAGCAGAAGACAAGCAGGGCCATCTCCCCACTTCTCGTTTTTCACAAGTTCACTTTCCAAGCATCAAAACCATAATTGGAAGAGATTTTTTGACTGCACAGCAGGTGGGCAGTAGAACAAGAGAAGGAGCTTCCTCTACATGGCATCATGCAAACCCTAAAGCATCCAGTTCTAATAGAGTTATTTATTTCAAGCCCTGCTAGCCCAGATGTGCCATCACTACCAGCATCATTAACCTCATTTGGGGTGAAATGACACAAGTACAAATCAAAATCTGCTACAAAGAAGCAACTAATTTGGAAGAGGCAGCCTCCGGCCCACCTTCCTGTGGGGATGGGAAGCTATTAGGCCTTATTGCTCTAAGCAGGAGCCTTCACTGCTCGCCATCCGACAGCAACACAGGTAACACCTGCAGCTTGCTGCCCAAAACAGCTGCCTGCATCTTACAAGTGCTAAATCTACTGGAGAAGCAGGACTGGATGCCAGATCCCAGGCTGGCACTTTCCCCTGCAGACACCCCTCTCTCCTCTGGCTGGCTGGTCAGAGATGCCCTGCAGATCAGCGAGGAAGCCAAGGCTCACCAGCGGACGCGCAGCAATTCTGCACACACCTGCTTCCTCACAAGAAGCAAATGGCTCGCCACCCTCTAGCAGATGGCAATTTTCTTTCAAGTCCAAGTGACAAAAAGCCTTGCTGCAAAGTGAGGAGGGGGTTTGTTCTGCTCCCCAGCAGCAGTATTTGCAGCCACATTCCCCAGCACTCACACACACACGATCTCCACTAATGGGAGGCAGCGGCACTACAGGTGCAGGACTCCCCTGACCGACCAGGCTTTCAATCATCTAATGCCAAATGGCTCAGAAATTCAAGCAGAGGTTGTTACCGTGCTGCCACAGGAATCCCTCTGTGTACTATTTAAAAGAAAAATTAACTGCAACAAACAGCCTTTCTTTCCACAGCCATTAATCCCATTGACCACACAGATGCACATTCTTGTACGTGATGATCCTTAAAAGGAGCCTTGTCAGTCAGTGGACATCACCTAACACACCCACCCCAATGGGTTTGTTCCAATCTGGGATTTTGCTTTTTAAATCTCAACGAGAAATTCCCCTTTGGACAACTGGCTGAGCCGAGCTTTCCTTAGCTCAGCATAAGATGATTAAAACCATGCTACCCAGGAGGAGAGAGATAATGTAGAACACCAGTGATTTATCAGGGACAGAACCAAGAATCAACACACTGACAATAATTAATACAATTGTAAACAAAAGTAAAAAAGAAAAGGAAAATGTTCTTTATTTTCCCCTTTATCCCTAGTTAGGCAAAACATCCTAACCATTCAGTCTGTTGCCTGCCAGAATGAAACAGTTCTGGAGCTGTTTAAAAAAGCAGCCTCATTTTTGAGAGTCCCGTAGAAAAAGATGACTTCAGTGATTTACAGAGAAAACCTCCAAAGACAAACATGTTTCTAATCAATGCTCTGAATCATTCACAAGGGTGCATTGTCCAAAGTAGGAGAAAATTGGCTTGTAACAGGAAGAATTTTACAGCCCCATCTCATCAGCTCAACTCAGCTCCTGACCGACAAATCTGCCAACGAGACTGAAGTTATATCCAGCCTCTCTAAGAACAAGAGAGGTGAAAACAGGTAACTACTTAGGGGGAACAGTCAATTACAGGAGGGTTTTTCAAGCCTTGGTGCCAGTTACCATTGCATTCTTTACTCCGATTAAGTATTTCCTTCCTGAAAAACAATCACGGCAGCCCTGGGGGCAGAACTCACCAGGCATTTCAGCCCACATGTTACAGCATTAACCTACTGCCCAGCAATTGTGCATCATCATCAAATATCCATCGGTGACTCTCCTCTTCTCTGGGTTCACAGAACAGGTCATAATGGGAACAAAACCAGCAAGAAGATACCAGGTCAGGCTGAGGTCTTGCGTTGCCTTCTGTGCCTCTTCTCCGGATGCAGCCAGACAGCATTGATTCCCACCACAGACACACAAGATCAGTGGCCTTTTCAGCACTATTCCTTCATATTTGCAGGAAATTATCAATCTTTGCTAGTGGATTCAGTTTTTGCTCATCTTGCCTCACCCGGTGCAGGATCAGGCCCACTCTGATACATTCACTGATAAGAGAGCACAGAGCTAACAAAATCCAGCCTGGCAAACCCCACCAAATTAATTGGAACAAAACTGCTTTGGTTAAAAAGCTGGCACCGCTTATCAGAACAACACAGATAATAATGAGTCTGGGTGAGGGAAGGCCAGCACATTATTTACAAATTATATGCCTTTCTATGTCTCTCTTAGTATAGGAACCTTCTTGTAAAACTTTCTGCAGTTAGAAAGAAAACACAGTTTTGACTCGCAAACTAGTACCCAGAAGAGATTTATTCTATAATATGATTCTATGTTCTGAATTTAAGAAGAGAAAGCAACGACTTACAATCCATGAAAAGCTGCTGAAATATCAAAAACATCCCACAAACTTTATCTGTACTCCACCACGTACATAATCCCCTTTGCTTCCACAGGAATTCTCATGGAAGCGGAGATTGTTCATGTGAGAGCAAGGCTGGATCAGGCCATAAGGCTGTGGTACTTGGACGAGAACTGGTGTGTTCCCTTTCCTCTCCTCCCCCTGTAGGTAGACATTTCTCAGGGTCTTCTTCTGAAGAATTTCTGTATTTACGTGACAGCAAGAAAAGGGAACCCATCGGCTCCCAAAGGTCAAAGATATTTAGAAATAAGGATACACGGCCCAAAAGAATCCAGAAAGAAGCTGTCTGAACAGGAAGGATTTCTGAATAAACAACCATGCCTTCAATGAAGGCACATATTAAAACGGTAAGCTACAGCTCTCCCAAATAAACAGCACTGTTTCTTCTGCCAATAAGCCTTCTTTTCAGAAGGCCTGACTACATGCTTGTAAAAATGTACTTTGAGATCAAAGACACTAATCTAAAAAGCCTTCAAAAATACTCCCTGTGACATAAATATATACACAATGTATTTCTATTCTTAAGCAAATCACAAATGACAAGAAAATTGTGACATAAAGCAGTGCACATCCACTGGGGCAGCACAAAGTTAAGGGCGACACTGCTATTATTAACTCTATGTCATTGAAATCTTTCCCCCACCTTCAGAAACGCAGACTGTAAGGACACGGTGTCAGCCTTTACTTTGAATCGTCTGGATTTCTTTCCGTTTTGTGTCAACAAACCCCAGCATTTCATAACGGAGATGACAGCCTCTTAAAATACATCTCGGCAAGGTTTCACAGGGATGTGTGGAGAGGGACAAGCTAAAGGGTTATCACGGAAGGCAAAAGAGCCGACCGTGTTAGCAAATATTCCCAAACGTTAACTTCCAAAACGTTCGCTTTCTTAAAAAAAAAAATAATCTATTTATATCCTTCCTGCAGCGACTCTCCAGTCCCCCACCCCCTCACCCAAATGAGCTGCTTTCCGACTTTCTCTTTCAATAGATTACAGCCAATTTCGGTCGGTCCAGAAGGAGAGAGAGGAAGACCCGCCAGCTCGGATAGCCTGTGGAACTATCCAGCTATTATTAGTTTATGCTCAAACTCCGGTGGGCACGGCCGGTTCGTGGGTACCATATTGCGTGCTTGAAACGGGGATGGCGGGGGAAAGAAAGAAGTCCTCTTGGCTCTTTCCCCCCTCTCGCCACACAGCAGGCTCCGGCAGCCGCCCTGCGCACCGGCACCCGCCGGGGAAGTTTGCGCTTTCCAGCAACTTTGGGTGTCGCCGCTCGCC